>MU227649.1:4387476-4456637 GCA_018584345.1 Thuja plicata | reverse complement strand
AAGAGGAAATTGCATCCCTCAAAACCAAACTTCAAGATCTGGATGAAAAAATTCTCGGTCTCAACCTTCAGCATTCAGCCATGAACCGAAACCATTCTGGAGACGCTGGGTTCTCTTCTGGCAATTTTCATGGACTGAAGCTTGATTTTCTGAGCTTCGATTGTACTGATCCAACTGGATGGATTTATAGGGCAGAGCAGTATTTTAGCTTGCATAATACTTTGGATAACAACAAAGTTTTTCTTGCATCTTTTCATTTGGAACATGAAGCTCTTCAATGGTTCCATTGGTACATCAAGGCTAATGTAGACCCAACAATGACAGAATTGTGCACACTCCTTTTGGAGCACTTTGGCCCTAGTGCTTTTGATGACTTCATAGAAGCACTCACTAAACTATGCCAAACAGGCACTATAAGAGAATACCAGATAGAGTTTGAAAAATTAGCTAATCACACAGAGGGCTTGTCTGATGAATTCTTTTGTAGTTGTTTCGTCAATGGTCTGAAGGATGCACTTCGCTTGGAAGTCAAAATGTTTCGATCCACTACAATGATGGAAGCCCTTGGGTTGGCTAAGTTAGCGGAATACAAGATTAGTGCTCTCCAACATTCCAGATCCAAATTTGTTCCATTCAGAAATATGGGTTCTCACAACCCTCAAGTCACGCCAGCTCCCAAAACTACTCCTATCAAGCACTTTTCTGAAACAAAGATGCGGGCCAGGTGAGAAAAAGGGCTTTGTTATAATTGTGATGAGAAATGGTCCCGGGGCCATAGATGTGTTCAGCAAAAGCTCTATCTCTTGGATGTGGATTCTCCACCTGAACTGGAAGAATATGTAGATGCTCACGAAATAGTGGATGATGAGGTTGAGCCTCAACAGCCTAAACATCCTTCGCCAGAAGCTCAACCAGAGATATCTGTCCATGCTTTGGCAGGAGTCACTACTCCAAAAACCATGCGGGTCCAGGGTTTCTTCAAGAAGATCCCTCTTACTATACTCATTGATTCTGGTAGCACTCATAACTTCATTGACCCTCGAATAGTCAAACTGGCTGATTGCTTTGTCCATCCCTGTTCTAGCTTTGAAGTCATGATTGCCAATGGGGGCACTTTACCTTGCAAAGGGAAATGTCACAATGTGCATCTCTCTATTGGAGATTATAACATGCACTCTGACATGTTCTCCTTTCCCTTAGGTGGCTATGATGTGGTTTTGGGTGCCCAATGGCTACGCACTCTTGGCCGCATTCTATGGGATTTTGCTAAACTTTGGATGCAGTTTTTAGCCGATGGGAAACAACACACTTTGAAAGGCTTATAGCCGGGGTCTCTTAGCATCATTAGTTCACATCATATGGAAAAAATTCTTAAGAAAAATTCACATGGTGTCATCGCTCAGCTCCATTCCATTCAGATGCAGCCATCAGCGGTCTCTAGTACTCCTGCAGATCTCCAACAAATTTTGGATAAGTATTCAAGTGTATTTGCTGAACCTATGGGATTACCCCCTTCTTGCCCAGAAGACCACCATATTCAGCTCCTTCCTGGCAGTGTTCCGCCCAACATCAGGCCCTACCACTACCCATTTCATCAAAAGACTAAAATTGAGATGCTCGTTCATGACTTACTGAAGCAAGGTATTATTCGCCCTAGTACAAGTTCCTTTTCTTCTCCAGTTCTGCTTGTCTACAAAAAAGATGGGTCATGGCAACTCTGCATTGATTTTTGAGCACTTAATCATCTCACTATAAAGGATAAGTTTCCCATTCTAGTTGTTGATGAACTTCTTGATGAGCTTCATGGGGCTCATTTTTTCTCCAAGTTGGATCTTCATTCTGGGTATCATCAAATTCGGGTTAATGAGGAGGATATACCTAAAATAGCCTTCTGCACACATGATGGTCACTATGAATTTTTAGTCATGCCCTTTGGCCTCACTAATGCTCCTTCAACATTTCAGGTAGTGATGAATTAAATATTTTGGCCATACCTTCAAAAATTCATTATGGTCTTCTTTGATGATATCCTCATATATAGAAAAACTTGGGCTAAGCATCTCCATCATCTGGAACTTGTCATGCAACTTATCTCTGATCATCAACTCTATGCAAAACTATCTAAATGTGTGTTTGGCCAGGAGGACGTGGAGTATCTTGGGCATATTTTTGCACAACAAGGAGTTCGGGTGGATCCTACAAAAATAGATGCCATGAAAAATTGGCTGCATCCTAAAACTCTCAAGAGCCTTTGGGGTTTTTTGGGGCTGACTGGCTATTACCACAAGTTTGTCAAGAATTATAGGAAAATTGCAGCACCATTGACAGCCCTGTTAAAAAAGGATGCCTTCTCCTGGACCCATGTTGCTGAGAATGCATTTGAACAATTGAAACAGGCTATGTGCAGTACACCTGTTCTTGCTATGCCATATTTTTCCAAGCCCTTCACTATTGAGAGTGATGCTTGCGGAAATGGATTGGGTGTTGTTCTCCTTCAAGATGACCATCCTATTGCATTCACTAGAAAATCCCTTTCTTGTAAGAATCTAGCCCTCTCTACTTATGAAAAAGAAATGATGGCTATTTTGCATGCTGTATAGAAGTGGTGGCCATACCTCCTAGGGAGTCATTTTTGCATCAGGACCGATCACCAAAGTCTGAAATACTTCCTGGAACAACAGGTATCCTCCCCTACACAATAGAAATGGGTCAGAAAACTCATGGGGTATGATTATGAGATCACCTACAAGAAGGGTAAGGATAATATTGTGGCAGATGCTCTTTCTCACATATTTGATAATCAAGCTTCCCTTTCAACTATTTCTATGCCAATTCCCAAAAGGTTAGCATCTGTTCAGCAGGGCTATGTCAGTGACTCTTCTTTAACTCAAATCATTCACCAGCTGGCCAATAATCCTTCTGCTATACCACATTACTCTTGGGATGGTGCTTCTCTCAGATACAAGGGTCGTCTAGTGCTTCCTCAGAACCCAGATCTACAACAGGCTATTTTTTATGAACTCCATGCTTCTCCTTCGGTAGGGCACTCAAGATTCCTCAAAACTTATGAGCGGGCAAGGCGAAACTTCTTTTTGAAAGGAATGAAATAGATGATTCAACAGATGGTGGCTGAATGTGATACTTGCCAATGCCACATGGGTGAAACAACCCTCCTTCCTGGCTTGCTAGAACCATTGCCCATCCATACACGGATTTGTACTAATATTTCTATGGATTTCATTGAAGGGCTTCCTAAATCAGGCGGCAAGATAGTGATCTTGGTTGTGGTTGATCATCTCTCTAAATATAGTCATTTTTGTGCCCTCAGCTACCCCTATACTGCCTCCTCCATTGCACAAATCTTCATGGACCAGATCTTCCATCTTCATGGCCTCCCTTCTTCCATTGTCTCTGATCGTGATGCAACTTTTACCAGTCATTTTTGGACTGAAATATTTCAACAAACTGGCACCAAACTGAAGATGAGTTTGGGCTATAACCCACAAATTGATGGTCAGAATAAAATTGTCAACAAATGCTTGGAAACTTATCTTCGTTGCTTCACTTCCAAATAGCAACATCAGTGGGCCAAGTGGCTTCCTTTAGCTGAATGGTGGTACAATACCTCTTACCACACTACCTCTAAAATGACTCCATATGAAGCAGTCTATGGTCAGGCACCTCCAGTGCTCCTTCCCTACACTCCTAGCAGCTCACCAGTCCAGGCAGTTGACATAGTTCTCCGCACTAGGGATCAGATTCTTCGCACCCTACAGGATAATCTTCACATGGCCCGTAATCGAATGAAACAACAAGCATATCAACACTATTCTGAGCACTCATTTCAAGTTGGGGATATGGTTTTTCTTCATCTACAGACATACAAGAAATCCTCCCTGAAGCTTAAAGGGCGTCATAAGCTAGCCCCAGAATTTTATGGGCCTTATAAGGTTCTGCAGAAGATTGGTTCAGTTGCTTATAAACTGGAACTTCCTCCTTCTTCCCGCATTCATCCAATATTTCATGTTTCTTGTCTAAAGAAAGTTCTTGGTACCAACGTCAGAGCACAAACTTCTCTCCCTAAAATGGATAAGGAAGGATCCATTATCCTAGAGCCGGCGGTAATCATTGACCAGTGCACTCGTCAGCTTCGCTCTCACTCCATCTCTGAGGTCTTGATTCAGTGGCATGGCATGCAACCAGAGGATGCTACCTGGGAACCCCTTCTTCAGATTCAGAAACAATTTCCACACCTTAAGCTTTGAGGACAAAGATTTTTTCTAAGAGAGAGGGGATGTTAGGAACCTGTGTGTTCCTTCTGTTTATTTTTTTAGTGTAGTGTTGTCGGACACATATGCTTTGTAAGTCGTCCCATGAGTATATTTTATTATCCCACATGCATAGGTAGTATTACTTTTCTAGATTGTACTTAGTATATAAGAGTAGGTTGAGGCCTTTGATGGACACAGATGAATTTATTGTATTGAGCTTTCTCAAAGGAGGTTACCCCCTCAAAGTGGCCCGCGATCAATAGATTCACTTGGAGTTCTGCTATTGCTCTATATTCTGTTATTTTGTGCATTCTCACCATATTGCTGTAAGGAGGTTCATCTCAGTACCTTCTTGTTCTTAATTGTTGGAAACTTTCTCTTATCTTTATTATCTTGTATTCTTGTATCATTGTATCAGTTGTGAAATTTTGGGATATTGTATTGTACTCTATATTGAGTTTTCTCACATACCCTATGACTTGTGCAGTGGATGTTGGTTCATTATGATATCAGTTGTATCTAGGTTTCATTTATGAGATGATGTTATCGTTATTCATTTTCATTATATGAAGATGTTATATTGTTTAATTTATTTTAGTAGAATAGTTAACTTAAGTAATTCTATGTCATGGAACCCTCAGGATTTGTAATTGTAAATGAGTTGCATTTATGAGTATGTATTGTCTTATGTTATATTTCTTTGACATTTTTATTCTTTATCAATTGTAAACTCTTTAAAAAATAATTGTTCTTCAATCTTAGTAACATGTTTTAGGTTAATCTCTCTTGGGTTCCCTAGAGTGGCATTACACTAAGACTACAAAAACAAAGGTAAGAAATCTTGTCATATTGTTAATGAAAGACTAAATGATGATGATTCAGATGAAAATGATGGTGAAGAAGTTGTGTGTGTTTCTATTAAAGATGATTCTGATGGAGAAAACATAGAAGAACCAAGAGCCCTAATATCACAAGTAAGAATGAAACATGGCTATAGATAGTGGTTGTTCACATCAGATGACTAGTGACACACTTAAGTTTATTTCCTTGGAGAAGAATGATGGAGGATTTTTTAGATTTGGTAATGATGCTCCATACCCTGTGAAGGAAAAAAGTTCTATAATTCTACTAAATAATATAAGATGTGATGATGTTTATTGGGTTGAAGGCTTAAAGTATAATCTGTTGAGTGTTGCATAGCTAAATAACACAGGTCACTGACTGAAATTTCAACATGGAAAGGTGAAAGTTTTTTATAAGAAGGAGAGTTTGATTGCTACTCGAGAACAATCTAAAGGTAATTTATTTTATCTTGATACTTAAATGAAGACTTTTATGTTTGATAAAGCTAAAGATGTTTGGTTATGGCACAACATACTTTGTCATGTTAATTTTTACAACTTAATCAAAGTGAGTAAAAATAATAGATTCAGAGGACTACCAAGATTAGAGAAACCTAAAAGTGTTATGTGCAGAGAATGTCAAATGGGTAAGATGAATAAATATAGTTTTTCATGAAAAACTTATGTTACAAAAGGAATTTAGGATTTAGTGCATATTGATTTATGTGGACCCATGAGGACTCAAAGTTACTATGGAGACATATATTTTATTTTATTTGTGGATGATTATTCTAGAATGATGTATGTAATGTTTTTAAAAGAAAAATATGATGCATTTTAAATGTTTAAGTGGTACAAGGCTAGAGTTGAGAAATAAATAAGAAGACAACTGAAATGTATGAGATATGACAAAGGATGTGAGTTTACATCTGATGAGTTTACACTATTTTGTAATGAAAATGGAATTAAGAGGCAGATGCCAGCACTAAGGACACCACAACAAAATGGTATTGTTGAGAGAAGAAACAAATTTATTGTTGATTGTGCAAGGACACTAATGATTGAAAAAGGTATTTCACAAACCTTTGGAGAGAAGTTGTTAGTACTGTTGCTTACACATTGAACCGAGTACAAATGAAGAAAGGTACCAATAAAACAACTTATGAAATTTGGTATGAACACAAACCTAATGTGAGTTATTTCAAAGTTTTTGGAAGCAAATGTTATATTTTGAAATATTCTAGAGAAGGAAAGTTTGATTCTAAAAGGGATGAAGGGATATTCTTAGGATTTTCTACAAGGAGTAAAGTCTATAAGTATTTAAATAAAGTTACTAACCAAATGGTGGAAAGTGCAAGTTTGAGAATCGACAAGTTTGCTGAAAAGAATGATGAAGAAAGTAAAAAGGAACCTGAAGATTATGAGAAGTTTGTAAATGTAAAGCTTGATGTTCCTAACACCTTACCGAGGGCACCTAACAAGGACAAAGCTGAACAAAGATCTCAAAAACTGAGTGATGAGGATGAAGCATTGAGACCTACCAAGCCTATTTTAGAAAAATATGTGAGAAGGAACCACTCATTGAGCAAGATTATTGGAAATAAAGATGTTGGACTAATGAACAGAAGCAAGTTAAGAGACTGTACATGTTTGATATCTACATTTGAGCCAAAGAAAATTTAAAATGAACTAGATAATGAAGATTGAATGAAAGAAATGAAAGAAGAGTTTGATCAGATTCAAAAGAATAGTACACAGACTTTAGTACCTAGGCCAAAGGATAAAAATCTTATTGGTACTAAATGGATTTTCAGAAAAGAGCTGAATGAGAATGGAAAATTTATATGAAACAAAGCCAGATTATTTTGCAAAGGTTATGCACAAGAATAAGGTATTGACTATGGAGAGACTTTTTCACCTATTGCTAGATTAGGAGTTAGAGTACTTCTAGCTTATGTAGAATACAAGGGATTCAAAGTTTATCAAATGGATGTCAAGTCTACATTTTTTAATAGGATACTTGAAGAAGAAGTTTACATTGAGCAACTTGAAGGATTCATTGAG
Organism: Thuja plicata; assembly: GCA_018584345.1. Taxonomy (NCBI): domain Eukaryota; kingdom Viridiplantae; phylum Streptophyta; class Pinopsida; order Cupressales; family Cupressaceae; genus Thuja; species Thuja plicata. The sequence continues at coordinate 4,449,460 of MU227649.1, read as the reverse complement.
AGCACAAACAAGAACAAGGTATGTAAATTACATAAAGCTCTTTATGGTTTGATGCAAGCACCCTGAGCATGGTATGAGAGATTACACTCTTATCTAATCAAAATAGGATTTCAAAGAACAACTGATAATAGAAATGTTTATTTGAAGTGTGATAGTGACAAAAAGTTTTTGATTGCTGAATTTTTTGTTGATGATATTATTTTTGGAGGCAATAACACCTTATGTAAGGCATTTGTTGATGAAATGAGAAAAGAGTTTGAAATGTCAATGATCAAAGAGATCAAGTTCTTTCTAGGTCTACAGATATAGAAAGTTGTAAAAGGGATCTATATTACACAATCTAAGTATATCAAAGAGATCCTCAAAAAATTTGGTATGGAAGATTCCAAGCCTGTTAGAACATTGATGGTCACAAGATTTAAATTGACAAAGGAAGATGAGACACAATAGGTGGATAATACTATTTACCGATCCATGATTGGTAAATTACAATATGTAGTTCACAATAGACCTGATATCACACATGCGGTTGGGATTGTTGCAATATTTTCTTCTAATCCCAAGAAAATACATATGTCTATTGTTAAGAGAATCTTTAGATATCTAAAAGGAACTGAAGATTTTGGTTTATTCTACAAGAAAGGAGGTACTTTTGATCTGCAAGTCTACACTGATGCAGATTGGGCTAGAAATATTGATGACATGAAAATTAATAGTGGAGGAGCATTATTTCTAGGTAAAATATTGGTCACATGGCTAAGCAAGAAGCAGAGTTACATGTCACAATCTACTGTGTAGGTAGGATATGTTGCTGCTGCCATGAATTGTGCAAACATTGTTTGGATCAAAAATTTACTCATGGTTTTGTAGATTTGATTATTATATCTATCAAGTTTTTTGTTCTTTAAGAGAGAATCTCGAATGTCATTACATAAATCATCCATTTTTTTAATATTTGTGATTGCAGGTTTTTATTATTTATCTCTATTTAGTTCACTAACCCTCTTTGGATGGCTTACCGTTAGAGAGTTGAGTTTGAATTATTTTTTTGTTTGGCAAGTTTACATCCAAACCCTTTATATGTCCTTGTTTGAAAAATATAATTACTAATGGTTTTTATTATGTTAGTTTCTTTGTTTAAATGTGCATATGAATCTACCCTCTATAGGGTAATGACAAGGGTTCAGGTTCTATATCTTATGCTATCTTTTTGTAGGACTTATAATACTTGTTGTTTGTTCTCATGTGATCTATATATTTAAAATTTGAGCCACATTTCTATGTTTTTTTTCAATTAATATAAATGGTATCATTTTTTATATAATTTTATTTCCACACAACAAAACACTCTTAATATTAACTTTCAATCTCACATTACATTTCAATAAAATTTGCTCTCTATCTCATGAAAATGCAATTTTTTATACTAAGTTCTAAATCAATTGTCTAGCTATGACTATTTACTATTAAATTCTTCATTCATTTCATTCCTAATCTACTTTCATGTGGCTGACTCTTCTGAACTAGTCTCTATCTCTATTATTCCAAAGTTGTCATCTTTAGATGAAAACCCACCCAGGTTTGCAACTAGTCCATAAGTACAATATTATATCATAATTATAAAAATGTCAAATATAATTAATACTTCATACATTACCTCTGTTGTAAGCATATTATCTATGTGTGTCCTCTCTAGGCAGAGGTAATCTTGATCTCTCTGAGAAAATCATATCTTAATTATGTCCAATAATCATAACATTACCAATTTCCTTTCTAACTCATGGATTGGGATAATCCCTCCACCCATTCCCTCAATCCATGCAAGTCATATTTTCTGATTTCTCTATCCAATATAGGCGAATTCATGAATGTTTCCTTCATGCATCTCTTAGCTATCACCATTATTATCTCATATTCTGACAACAGGTCATACAAGTTTGAAATGAACACTCTAACTACCTGGGAGTGATAGATGCTTCTTGGTGCTTATGAAATGAGCACCTCCTCCCCGATTATGCTTCAGATGGCTCCTTCAACATTTTTGGGCATTACTTCAAGTGACACTAAAAAATGATGTCTTTCATATGCACCCGATATGGGGAACTCCCATACTGAAATAGGAATTTTGACTTGTAGATTTCTTAGTCTGTAATCCATCTGTTCTACTCCTACTGTTACCTACAATCAACATTGAATTGCAATCAACATTCATATCTTTGTTATTTTTATTCTTATACACTACTTTTATTACAGGATACAAAATGATAATGTCTCAGATTAGTTTTTAAATATATTTGTGCATGCAAGCATCTCCTTGTTATTATCTCAGTTTTCATCAACAATTTTTTCTTGTAGGTTTTCATATCTATTTTTCTATCAAATCTAATCTATCTCTATTACTTCTATCACATTTATTTCTTGTTTTGCTTGTTGTTTGGATAGGAGATACCTTTCTTCTATTGTTTTTATTTCTAATACATGTATTTAGTTGATATTTGTGCTTGATCTAATCTAACATATATTTGTTCTTGCAGTCCTTACTGTGCGCCACCTCTCCCCACCCTTACATATCTTTGACTTGTCCTTTGTCTTATCCTTGCACAGCTTCTAATCCTATCTTATGCTCAACATTCTTCAATCCTTCCATAACATTTAACACTTCTTACACATGTGCACCATGAAGAAAATATATTTTTCCATTAGTATATACAAGGAAAAACATGATGAACACCATCAGTTTATGCTACCCTGATAGACAAGGCACAACACTACCTAATGCCAAGGTTACCGATATTGTCAAGTACAAAGCATCCTGACAAACACTATTCAGTGTTACGTGATGACAAAAAGGACAAGGGAACCCGACGAGTAACCAACAGTGCAACCTGATGAAATAATTAAAGAGTGGAACCCAACAGATGAAGGGAACCTGACATTTAGTTCAATGACTGACATACTTTCAGTTCACACTGATGATCAAAAACTGATAGTTGATTATATCCCGCAAAAAGTGGATCTGACTTTCCATGTTAGATAAATCACTAAATTTTTATATTTATCTTTTTGATTTGTTTTAAATCCATTACGTGGAGAGAAAGCAATGTATTTATTATTATTTTTATCGTTTTAAATATTTTAAAACATGCAAACTAAAAGATCAAGGTCAAGTTGTATATCTTGGATCTAGAGTTAACATTGTAATGCATGATTCTAAAATAGGTCAAATACTTGTATAAATAAATGCTCAATAAATTTGTGAACATGTTGTTAATGATTATTGTAGCCACAAAGAGCATCTAAGGATCAGACAAGAGAATTCATGCAACAACATTGACAAAGATCAAATCAGTTGTCAAGAATAGAACACAGGCTACTGACGAGTAGGAAAAGGTATTAATCAATCACTATAGGTGATATTAATATTCTATGAGCTTTAAAGGATCTATAGTCAGCAATTATAGTTTTCATACACTCAGGTCAATCATATTGTACACATTCTAACAAGTGGGGTACACTTAAGAAATCCTTTAAAGGAAGGTTGACTTAATAGTCCTATTGTAAATCTCTTAACCGAGTGCACACTTCATTAGTGTTGTTAAAAGATCTTAACAGAGTAGATCCTAATAGGTCTCCAGATTAATACTCCTAACATGGTAGATCACCCGAAGTGATCATTTGTAATCCTTTAACGGCTCCCTTCCATTCTTTAGATAGTGAAGTTTTGTGGGTGCCATCCCCACCGTAGTTTTTACTTCCTAACAGGAGTTTTCAGCGATATCATATCTTGTGTTATGTGTCTCTTACTTTCATGAATGTTTCTATGAATGTTGCATATAATTAAGTTTATAAATTAATACTACATGCATAAGAAAGAACATCATATATGGTTGGTAATACAGTAAAGATTGATTACTAAAGATGAAAGGTGAAAAATGTTAAAATTTTTAGAGGTATTGATTCACCCCTCCCCTCTTAGTACTACTTCCCATTAATCCCAACAATTGGTATCAGAGATTCATCTCTTCTTCAAAAGCTTAAAGTCTTAAGAGAAAATATCATACAATGGAGAAGTACAAACTTGATAAAAATATTGAGAATAACAAGCTTGAAATACAGATGTTCTATGAATAGTATAAAGAAGCTAGAATTAGTATGAGACAGCTGCTGGATGAAAGAAAGAATATGGCTTCTTCCTATAATGAGATAGATTATCTTATGGAAGAGATTTTATAATTCTTTGAGTCTTTAGGATCAAATACAAGCAAGGCATGAAATACATCAGAAGAAAGCATCACAATCCTTACTGAAATTAATCTACATCTCACTAGACAAGTCAAATATCTGAAAATTGGTCAAGAGACACATATGGGAAGAATGATTGATGTCATGAACAATGCAAGTCAAGATAAACAAGAAAGAAATCTAGAAATTGATGATAGAATAGAGATCATAGACAAGCTACAAGAAAAGGAGTCTGAGATACAAAGACTTATAGAGCATCACCATGTGATAACTAATCAAATTATTCTTATGAGCCAAGAAGCAAATAGGCTGAATGTGGAACTCATTGAAAGAATACAGATTATTGGTGAACTAAGAGAAGAGAATGAAAAATTAAAGCATGAGGCTAGAATTCTACAAGAGCATAAGGAAATGATTAAGAGAGCTGAAGAGAGTACAAAAAGGATGGATGAATTCTTGAATGCACAAAGAAGACCCAACACCAACACTCGACTAGGGTACACGGAGCATGGAGAGTCATCAAATGAAGTTGATCCAAAGGATTCCTACACCAATCCTAGACCAAGAAAGCTGAAATGAAATCACTATGGAAAGAAATGCCACACCTCAAATGTCTGCAGGAGAAAATAAAAAGGTATTCCTAAATCCACATTTGCATTCATAGGACATTGTTATAATTGTAGCAAGAAAGGACATAAAGCACATGGATGTAAATCAAAGGTGAAAGAAACAAAGAAGGAAACCTATATGGACAAGTATCTTCCCACCTACAAAATGCATGGGCACACATCTATTGAATGCAAGAAGAAGAAAATTGAAGCATGGAAACCCAAAAATGAAGAAAATGCATATAAACCGAGAAGAGTCAGTAATTCATATGTTTGGGACTACAATACATGGATAAACTGCACAACATGTGGTAGATATGGTCACATTGCTGCAAAATCCATGAGATTATGGACCAAAAGGTCTAGAGGCTAGACCAACCTGGGAATGGTATGTTTGCATTGTCATAAGGTTGGACATTTAAAGAAGGACTGCAGAGACCGAATAACAGAAACTACCACTTTTGCAAATGGTAACACCATTGAAGATATCAAGAAAATGAGAAAGAAAATGTGGAGGAAAGATTCAACCACTGAGGAAGCTAGACCAAGTAATGTAGTAGGTGACACCTCATCCCATGGATCTGGTGATATCACCACCCCTACCTAAAGATGAACAAGTAAGTATGGAACTGCACTACACCAAGTCATATTTTGTATCAGTTCCATTATACAAATTGATACATAGTCAAAATATACATGAATAAAGATGAATATTATGTTACTTGTTACAATTATGAGAAAAAAACCCCGTCAGTAAACACATACAGAAAATCATCGGTGAATATAAAGGATGAGTTGCTTACACTTACCAAGAATTTTTGTTCAACACATAAAATGGCTAAGTTGCTAATATAACCTGACACCCGTCAGTAAGGAAGCAAAGTTATAAAGTTGTTGTGACATAACACCGATATCTGTCGGTAAAAGAAACAATCTTAATAGCCATCCTGAGCATCTTGTCAACACTAAGAATGTTATTTGAGAGTCTTCTCAACCAACTCCATCTTCATGACCCAAAAAACTCCACCTTCAAGACCGACAAGTTGTTGAGCATTTATGATAGACTTAGAGAAAAAGTCTATAAATACTCGATGAGAGCACTTCATTTCTCACACGTGATTTGAGAAGAAAGAGAAAACTAAAAATAGAGTGATAAGAGAGAATTTAGCAAAGCAACCTTGACTCAATCCAACGAACTCCAAGAATATCACAAAGGATGTGTTACATGTTGTAACTAATTACCCAATAATCGACAAACCTAAGGCACACAAGCATCCCTCCTGGCCAGAAGTTGAAAAGCTCAAAAATGTTGTGTGGGATAACAAAGGTCTTAAGGTGAACACCATCACCGATGAGGAACTGAGGTTTGGTGCATGTGTAGGCTACAAAAAATTCCAAGAAAGAAGGCTAAACAACATAGCATCAACAACAGTAAGCACATCTTACAAGATTGTCACAAAGGGAATATAGATGGATCTATGTGAGATCCTATGGAAGCAACTTGATAAGAATATGAAAAAAATTAGGTCTGCAAAGACTAACACATGTAAGTTCAATTCACTCATCATGTGTATATTCTTTTATTTTCAATAACACTTTCCTTCAGTTGGTAAAGTAAAACAGGACACTACCAAGCCAGTCACACTGCAGATTAGTGAACTTATCAAGTCACGAGGTGATAACTTTGATTCAACGATGAAAGAATACTTCCTTGACTTCAAGGAAAAGATGATGGAAAGAGTGAGGATCCCTGAATAGTTGATTGAACAACATAGGGATGAAATATGTTTTATGGTAGACACAGATTTTACTCACAAACTAGTTGTACCAAGGACACCCTGGTTAGCACCTCTTGACTATGAGATAAACATAGATCAAGCAACCAATGCAATTGATGCATTGATAAATGAACCACTTGAAAGTAAACAACCAAGATTTGGAACTTATGAAGAGGCTAAGTCTAAGATAAAAATAGACCTAGTCATCAAGAAGACTGTCAAAAAGAAGAAAAAAATGGTAAAGAATCTTGAAAATATTTTGTTGGTCAATGAGGAGGAAAAAGAACATATAGAGGAAACCGAGGAACAGGGTACCATCAATGCAGAGGAAGATAAGAAAGAATCAGATTCTAAGGCCACTGAATCTGATACACCTCCACCTCCAACCAAGAAACTAAGAACCACAACGACTCAAAGAACAAGAAGTCAAACTGTAAAAGTCACTACACCTCTCAAGAAAGGTCAAGTGAGGACCTATAAGAGGAAGCAGCAAACAAAGAAGCAAACTGTGAAAAAAAAAACTACAAAAAGGAGGAAAAGACTAGTCAGGACCAAAGCTGACATAGAATATTCAAAAGAGGATGAGCCTGATGTAGTGAAGAAAAGCTCAGCCCCTAGAACAATAGATGAAATTGCAAATTCAATTGCAACAATCGATACAATGACCGATAGGAAAATCAGATAGTGGACAAAAATTATGCCAGAGGACCAACATAAGATCCAAGATGCAATAATCAGGGAAATGGTAAAATTCAAATATGTACCAGTTGAATTTATAGGCCAAATACCCAAAGAGCTGGGTGAAAGAATTTCACAACAATGGTCATATGCTCTACACACAGAAAAGGAAGCAAGGGAGAGGGTACTTGTCACACTCATGCCTCCCAAAATAAAGATGGAAGAGATCAAATAAATAATGAAAAAGTACTCAAGTAAATTTGTAGCTAAGATAAGAGCTTACAAAGTGCTAGAGGATAAATTTATAGAGCTGGACAACATGACCGAGGCCAAATGGAGACAAATCCTAGATCTACCTATAGAGTCAACAAGTTGTGAGAATCAATTAATTCTCACCGACACACCTCATGTAGAGGAGAAAGATAAAGAAAGTCCTAAGCACATTGCTTTGGATATTATAGATAATAATGAGCCCATTGACTTAGACCAAGTCATGGATGATCTTGAAATTCAAGACATCACTCATTATGACTCTGATAAAGATCCACAAAAAGAAGATGATGTCATTTTCATATCTCTTAAGGATCAAACAGAGAAACAATAATTGGAGACAAAAAGAAAAAATGACATGGATGTTATTGATGAAATATGGCCATAAACTTCAATTATTGACATCACAGGTGTAGACTCTGTCGATCAACTACAAAAATATGAAGATTTCACTGCTCAATAGGATCAAACCGATAAGTAGGAAACACTTGTAGGTGCAGCACAAGTGGGCACACAAAATAACATGTCAGTATTAATGAAGGCCATCAATATAATAGAAGGAAATGAAGAGTCAAATGTAGAAGATACAAGCATACCTGAGGACAAGGGTGATGCAGAAAAAAAAGACACAAAAAATGAACGAAAGGATACAACTGCAGAACAAGCTGCAACCGATGATCAACAAGACAAGTCTACTGATCATAATAAAGAAGATGCACAAAAAGTAGAAGAAGACAAGCAGAAGGAAAAGAGTGAAGAAGCAAAGACAAATGAACATGAGAAGAAAATAGAAAATAAATTTGCAGAAACACCCAAGGTTGATGGAGAGATGTCATCACCAAACTGATAGGTGAACCACAAGTAGAAAACACAAGAAGCTTCATCTACAAAGCCTTCACCGAGTGCCTCAAAGAAGACAAATGAACTAGAAATGGTTGTTCATACATCTACTTCTACACAAATCTCAAGGAAGAAGAAGAGAAAAAATAAGACCAGTCACTCTGGATGAAATTATTGAGATTCCAGTATGTGGTCCTAGGACATTGGATCCAACTGAGTTAACAAAGTATGCAAGACTTGTGAAAGGAAAGCAATGCAAGACAAGTTGAGAAAAGCCACCAAGGAAGAAAAGGTACTTGAAGTTGCACGAGGAATACTTCATAAAATTGTACTTGATAGAGATGTTGATCAATCAACCCCCATGCTTGATCAATTAGTGGTTCTCACTGATGCAATCACATCTCAAAACATAGATGCTGAGAAGGCTATGGAGGCTAGACTTGAAAAGAAGCATGAATTCAAGTTAGCTGAAAAGATAAGCCAAGAAGTGGCACTACAAAATGTCAAGCTATCTAAACTAGTAAGCATAGTAGACCCCATTATTTTAGAAGCAATAGCCTTAATACAAAAATTATGCACATTAGATCAACTCACGAAGGAGTATACCGACAAGATAGCACAGATAGATGCTGATCTTCAAACAAGTGCATAAAGTCTCACAAACAGTGAAGAGGCAATCAATTTGCACAATGAATAGCTCAAACAGGCCAGGAAGTTGAGACAAGACATGCAGATTGCAGAAACCAAGTTTAGAGATGAGGTAAATGAGCTTCAAGCTCAACTCTTACCAACACTCTCACTACTGCAAAACCATATGACAGAGGCAAGAGAACTAATTTCCACCCCATAAATGTTTGTCCTAGACAACATTTATGATATGCATGCCATAATTGAGTTAGAGCACATGGCATTAGAAATCCTCAAAGAAAAATGGGAGAAAATGATCGAAGATATCAAGAACACTCACTCCCACATTCTTGACACATTGTAAGTTACATATTTTTCTCACATTTTTGACAACTTATAAGTTGTACATTTTTGTCATGATTATCATAAAAGGGGGAAATGATATGTATAGTCAATCAGTAAAAGGGAAATGAAAGGAAGAAATGATATATACAGTCAGTCATTTGAAAGAGGAAAGAACAAAAATGGGAATGTATAGTATAAAGGCAAGTATACATGCATATATATACTTATACTATACCAATGCATATAGTTAGGGGGAGTCATACAATGACAAGGATATATACATGGTGTATATACTAAACACTTTAGTATTATGCACATATCATTTTTTGATACTATTGTCAATGGGGGGGGACTGAAGACATTATATTTTTCCATTAGTATATACAAGGAAAAACATTATGAACACCATCAGTTTATGCTACACCGACAGACTAGGCACAACACTACCCGACGCCAAGGTTACCAATATTGCCAAGTATAAAGCATCCCAAAAAACACTATTCAGTGTTACCTGATGAAAAAAGGACAAGGGAACTCGACGAGTAACCAAATGTGCAACCCAACGAAACAATCAAAGATTAAAACCCGATAGATGAAGGGCACCCAATGTTAGAAACAGTGAGAGGGGGGGTGAATCAGTGTTTGTTTGTTTATTCTCTTTCAAAAACTTTAAACATAAATCAAATATATATATCAATTGAAGCTTAATACAAGAACACATAACACATGATATGATTACGGGGAACCTTGATCAAAGGAAAACCCCGATGGGAATTAGTACCCACAAATATTGCACTAGTATAATAAACCTATTAAAGGTCCTTTGCCCTATTAGGATTAGTCTTTACAATGCAAGTACAATGACCTAGTTAAGGGTCTGATCCTGTTAGGATTCTTTTACAAATAACCCTGTTAGGGGTGAGGACTCACTTTCCAAGAAGCTCACTGCTCAGTAGGATAAAGGCTAAAACCTCCTTGATAATAGATATACACTATATCCAAAAGTGAACTACTGTATGTGACACACTTGTCTGATCAGTTCTGGTTATGTGTTGATGCTCTTATAATCTTAAAGAGCTTTATCTCATTCTGACATCTTGTACTATTTTTGATTAAGGTAAAAATAGGTTTTGAAAGGACCCCAAAACCTTTTACAATAAGCTACTAGAGGTAAGCATCAAAGGCACTTACAAACATAGAAAGCCTGCAACAAACAAAAGGTAGGACCAAAAAGACACCCTAGACCAAAAATAGGAAATTAAAAGAACTACCAAAAGAATGCACAATTTCCATCACAACTTCTAGCACAAAGTCTAGCACATTTGCCACAAAAATTTCTAGAACTAAAGAAAAAACATTACATCATTTTCTAGTAGGCTTCCTCTACCTCCTTCTACATTTCTTCCATTTTTTCAATGGACTCCTTCAACTCAAGAATCTCTTTCGAGATCTTAGGGAATTTTATTTTAATACCACTTCGGGTTCTAGATCCTGGGCCTGAGCTTCCCGCCTTATCATCAATGACAATTGTTGTATTTTCCAGCAGACTTCTCTCCAGGTAAGCGTATAACGCTTTCAGGTTCTGAACCAAAACTTGAAGCCCTTCGTTACTGTGCTTAAGGATGACCCATATCATGTGCCCATTATGGCTTATTTGTTCTTTCATATCTTTTATCTTTTCTTCCACTGTCTCTTTAACTCTAGTAGTGAACTCCTCATCTTTGTTACTGTTATTTACCTTAATCATCAGATTTTTCTCCATTTCCTCAACCTTGGCTTTAAAGGTTCCATCGCCTCCTACATCTTAGTCAATTTCTACTTCATAATCTTCATCTCCTCACTAAGCCAGTCTTCCATAGTCGCCCCATAGTCCACTTTGCTTTTTGGGATTATGTCATCTCTATCAAAACCAACCTCTTTTGGGCCCATTCTCTATTTCTTACTTTTCCTTTTGTCATCCTTTAAAGTCAGCTCCTTATTTTGACCCTCCTCACCTTTTTCCTCATTCTTCTTCTCCTTTTTTCATCTCCCTCTTTTCCCTTTCCCTCAATTTCCATTTCTTTGTTACTAGCTTTAGTGTCCTTGCCCTCTTCATCAGTAATAGGCATATCCTCCTCTTCCATCTGATAGTACTCCTTACTCAGCTGATCTTCTTTCTCCTTTTCCAGATTCTTGTTATTAGTCTCACAAGCTTCATCATTCTAGTTCTCTTCGTCTTTTCCCTAATTCTATAGGGTTTCATCATTTGTCTCCTCCTGTATTTCCAGATTTGCCCTCTTTTTAGTTCTAACCCTTTTCTTCAAACTCTATTTTTTACTTTCCTTCTTAACCTGCCTCGCAATCCCTTTAATCCTCTTGGGGATAGGCTTCAGGATATGGTTGCAGGCATACTCAGAGATCAATAGAATGAGCCCCACATGGACCACTGGGTTACTCAATTTATTTCTATGCTCCATCATGTTGTTATGTAATGAGCTCAGGATATAAAAAGGAAACAAAATCTTTTTACTGTGCTTAAAATGATTAGCCAGGACGAAGTGCAGATTGTAGATTTTTGAGTATCTATCATAATCCCCCATCCCTTTACTAAGAAGGGCCTCTTCATCTTCATTTTTTGGGAAATTCTTGAAATCTTGAGTTCCTGCCCTCTTATTATCCCTATAGAATTTCATGCCCTCACAAGACAAACCCATAATTTTAGAAATAACCCTCATGGAGAGAGTGAAAGATTTCCCCCATAGGTTCACTTTCCCGTCCTTCCAACCCTCTGTGAATTTTTTTGTTATCTTCATATCCCAGCCATGGAGCTTCTCCAGATATTGTGAAACACCTCCCTTTTTCAACCTTCCCATAACATTCTTCTTTTGTTTCCATTTGGTGTAGTCAACCAATTCCTCCCTCTTCAAACCTCCCCCCATTGTTCTTGTCACTTTCTAAAAATGTAGATACTTTGAAGTTTTGAACGCAGAACTCTGGCAAGCTTTACTATAGTGATTGTTCCAATTTGAGTTTAACACCCAGAAAGCGTGTGGTGTCTCAATTCTCATTAATCCTGTTTCCTTTGAATGATAGCACACATTAATTTTAATAATTAAAGATGACCTCATCATTAATTATGTTTGTTTATAACTCCTTCAATACTGTTTATCCTACCGTACCTGATAAGACTAACCATCTCCATTTTAAAATCTGCCTCACCTCGCCATGATTGCACGAAATCAGATAAAACTCACATGTTTGCAAGGCCATCCGCCATCATATTACCTTCCCTGAAAACATGGGAAATATGGTAATCTTCAAAATTGGACATTATGGATTTGATTTTTTCAATGATATGGCTGATTGTCCATGAAGCTTCATGAGTACCATTTATACATTTAATTATATTCAGAGAATCTCCCTCCAACCATAGTTTAGAGAAGCCCATATCTTTGGCCAACATAACCATGTGAAGGGTGGCCATAGATTCAGCCGTATGATTTGTCTAAACTCCTAGTGGAGCTGCCACTACTTCCAGACAATTTCCAAAAGAATCCCTTATTAGGCCTCCCACTCTAGCAGTCCCCGGATTCCCTTTAGCATCCCCATCAAAATTCCCTTTGACCTAGCCACTCGGAGGGGCACTCCATCTGGTATTTTCCCTCAAGTTTAAGTGACTATCTTTCTGCACCTGTGAGCTCATAAGAAGATCTCTGATACAGAGAGAATTCTTGTAGGGGGAGTTGCTAGATAGCTGATTTTTAAAATTTTCCAAAAGACTTCTACACAGACAATTAGCCACAATTTGATAGGGGGAGATTTTTTCTCTGAAGATTATATTGTTTCTTTCCTTCCATATTCTCCATGTGAAGTGGGGCAAGATTAGCTTCCAAAGATCTTTGACTTCTTTACCCTTAAGGGGACAACTCCATTGTTTAACCATATCCTAGAAATTAGAAGGTTTGACCCACTCTAGGTTAAAGACATTAAGTACAGAATTCCATACTTTACAGGAGTAGGGACAATGAATCATTATATGATTATAGTTTTCAGCTTCAGAACAGTAGAGGATACATCTGCTAGGCATGTTGAATCCCCTTTTGCAAAGATTGTCCACTTTAAGGATTTTATTCTGAACAAGAAGCCAGAAGAACATGTTTATTTTAGGAATAAGAATATTGTTCCATAGCTGACAGCTAGAAGAGTGGTTACCCTTCTGGAAAAGAAGAGCAGAGGTTGAAGAGATAGAGAACTTTCCATTAGCCTCTGGCCCACAAATCAAAGAATCTTGTTTATTAGGTCTAATAAACTAGGGAGAAAGAAACTTACTGGCCAAATTAAGAGAATCATCAAAGGAACTAAGGTCTACCCATTTATCATTGATCCAGTAATCATAAACCTTCTCTCCAACAATTTCAATACAATCCATAATTGCTGGCATCCATTCCTACTTGTCACTAAGGGCTTCTTCCTTCAGCCATTTATCTATCTAGAAATTGATTTTCTTGCCATTTCCCAGCTTCCATCTAGTCCCTATTCTGATCAAATCCCTACTTTTCCTTATACTATTCTGGATGAAAGATCCATTGATCTCTGAAGGGTCCCTAAGCACATCCTCTAGTGTGGATAAGTGGTACTTTCTCTTGATGATAGCATTCCATTCCTTCTCTTCTTCAAAGATTCTCTAGCACTGTTTTGCTAGCAGATACTTATTAGTATTTTTGATACTTTTGATGCTAAGCCCACCCCATTTCTTAGGCTTACAAACCACCTCCCAAGCCACAAGGCTTAACCTCTTCTTCTCTTCCACTCTAGACCAAAGAAATATTTTTAAATTTTTTTTAATCAAATCAGCATATTTCTAAGGAATTTTAAATAGACTTAGAGCATAGACTGGAAGGTTTTGGAGGGTAGATTTCAGAATTTGAACTTTTCCAACTTGGTTAAGAGTAGCACCTTTCCAACCAGCCAAGTTATTATGAAATCGGTTAATTATACCATTCTAGAAGGCCTCATGAGGTTTAAGGAAAAGAGGGAGACCTAAATAGGTAGATGGAAGAGTCCCTATCTTACATCCCAAAATAGAAGAGATCTTCCTTTGTCTATCTTCAGGGGTATTACAAAAAAAATGGGAACTCTTCTCCCAATTAATAGATTGATCTAAATCTTTAGTGTAATTGTTCAAGGCCTTTTTCATGTTCTTGGATTCCATTATAGAGGCATCCCCATCATAATAGTATCATCCACAAATTCCTCATGAGAGAACTTATGTTGAGCCGAAGAAGGTTGGAGACTAGAAATTTGACTTGATAAGACCAAACTTTTAATGGATCTCCCAAGACTTTTTGCCACTATAGCAAAGAGAATAGGGGAAATGGGATCACCTTGTCTAAGACCTCTAGTGGGGTGGAAGAAAATAGAGGAACCTCCATTTACCAGCACTGAGGAAGACACCGTAGTTACCAATTGCATTATCATTTTTATGACATCTTTATCAAATCCAAAGGAGCTTATAATTTTAGACAGGAAAGACCAGTCCACTCTATCATAAGCTTTGGATAGGTCCAATTTTATCAAAAAACCTTGTTTTTTAGAGGATTGAAGGGAATGAATATTCTCATGCACAACCATAATTGAATCAATAATTTATCTTCCAGGGACAAACCCATTTTGTTGAGGTGAGATAAGATTTGGCACTAATCTCAAAATTCTGGACGTCATAACCTTCGAAATGATTTTATAAAGGGAATTGCACAAGCTTATTGGTCTAAATCCATCAACCATGTCCACTCTAGTTTTTTTTGGGATGAGAGAAATAAATGTTGAATTGATTTCCTTGAGGACAGATTTAGTACCAAAAAATTATTTAACAGCAAAATAGACATTTCTATCAACAATACTCCAAAACTACTAGAAAAAGAACATCTGAAACCTATCTGGGCCAGGACATTTCTCTCCTTCAAAGGAGAGGACATCCTTCTTAATTTTAGTCTCTGAAGGAATATATTTTAGGAGAGCATTGGCTGCTGAGTCTAGAATGTGTGGAATAGAAACTAGAAGATTCCTCTGCTCAACTATATCAAGGTTTTGATCTTTAGAGAGTAAGGACACAAAATAACTCACCATTTCTTCCCTTATTTCTTCTTCTTTGGTTCTTTTGCCATTTCTTATAGACAAAGAATGGATTTTGTTTATAGCCTTATGTTTCAAAACAATGAGATGGAAGAATCTGGTATTCTTATCTCCTACTTTTAGCGAGAGGGATCTAGATCTCTGTCTCCAAAAAGTCTCTTCTTTAGCTATAATATTATGAAATTTAGCAAGGGCTATATTCTCTTGAATTCTCAGATTTTCTGATAAGCCATTCCTTTGGATTTCCTCCTGGATATCATTAAGTTCTATTTGGGATTTAATTTTTTCTTGGAAGATATCACCATAGGTATGCTTATTCCAGCTTTTAACATTTGTTTTAACATTAGCCAATTTCTTGACCACTTTGAACATAGTTGTTCCTTCCACCTCAATATTCCACCACTCCCTGATTTTATTTTCTAGAATAGGATGGTCTAGCCACATCTTCTCAAATCTAAAAGGAGCATTTCTTTTTCCTATGAACGGAGAGACATTGAGGGAAATAGGGAAATGGTCTGATCCAATTCTTGTAAGGGAAGTAAGGGCACAAGAGAACTTGGTGTACCATTCCAGATTTATCAGAGCCCTATCTAGCTTAACTTGTATCAGGCCCCCTCCCACCCTGCAATTAGACCAAGTGTATTTTATCCCTTCCAGATCAACATCCATCATCCCTTCATTGATAATGAAATCCATAAAGTCAACTCTACTTTCCACTTGGGATAAATTACCTCCTTTTTTATCTTCCTGCTTAAGAGGGGTGTTGAAGTCTCCCATAAGGAGGAAATTTTTATCTCTTCTTCCTTCCATCTACTCATGAAGATTCTTCCATAACTTAAGTCTTCCTATCTTAGTGTTTGGAGCATAAACATTAATTAAAGTCCAAGAAAAGTTGTCCTTTAAACTCCTAAGATCAGCAACAATGAAATTTTTATCTTCTTTAAGGAGCTTACAGTCAAAACAAGATTGGTTCCAGAAAATAGCCAGACCTCCCAAGGCCCCTTCCAAACTACTGCCAATGCATTATGCATGTTTAACCATCTTCATATTTTCTATCTTATCTTTGCTCATTTTAGTTTCTTGAATCAA
This sequence comes from Thuja plicata, assembly GCA_018584345.1. Classification (NCBI taxonomy): domain Eukaryota; kingdom Viridiplantae; phylum Streptophyta; class Pinopsida; order Cupressales; family Cupressaceae; genus Thuja; species Thuja plicata. Next base: position 4,432,872 of record MU227649.1, on the reverse strand, counting down.
GAGAATATCAGGTTTAGAGTCTCTAACTATATTCCTAACTACATATTGCTTATGAGGACTATTGAGTCCTCGAATATTCCATGAGATAATCTTCATTTAAGGATTGGGGTACAAACCTGATGGATAGTTAGTTGTTTTCCATCAGCAATGTTCTATTTTTCTTTCTCCTCCCTTTGAGTTTTCTTTGACCTTCTTTTTTCTTGTTTTGGATTTCCTATATCTACTTTATGTTTTCTAGTTTGAGCTCCTGGTTTTTGGCCTCCTGCCTTCTTGTTTGATTTCCCTATAGATGAACTCTCAGCTTTCTTTCCAGAGCTTAAGTTTGATTCAAAGGTAAGGTGCCTTCCCTTAGGGGATATTGGGATTTTCTTATTTGATCCCTTCTTTGAACCCATAGTTGACCACACCTTTTCCTCTGCTTCTTCCTCCTCTTTCTTCTATTTCTCTTTCTAGTTTAAATATATTGGAGAGTCAACTTTACTTTCCCTGATTAGGTCATTTGCCTTCTTCTATTTTTATTCTGACCATTGTTTTTCTTTTACTGTCATCTCCTTCTCTACTTCATGGTACCTCTCTTTCTCTTCTCCTTTTGACATAGTAACATTGTCTTCTTTTCTTTTATCATTTTTTTTGTTTAAGCTTTGATGATCTCCCCTCTTTCTTCTATTTTTTTGCTTGAGGTTTCATGGGAGACTTGATTATCATTTTCTTGGACATCTTCACCATTTTTATCCTACTGGGAGGACTCATTATTTCCTTCCAGCAAGCTCGGGATCACCTGCAATTCCTCTATTTTTCTTTTCCACTCCATTCTCTGTCCTTTTGTTTTCTCCTGATCCTTCTTTTTTTCCTTTTGGGTTTTCTAAGGGAAGTGTTTAGCCCAATGACCAGATTTCTTACAAGTAAAATAGGCAAAAGGCATTGATTCATATTCTATCTCTTGATTCCATATCCCTTGTTTCAATTTTAGAGATATAACCTGAGGGAGTTCAACATTCTATTGGATGTTTACACAAATTCTTGCATAAAGTTGTCTAGTTCTAGCTTCAGTCACTGGATCTATAGATAAGAGTTCCCCAAAAGAACCTGCAATAGCTATTAGGATATCTTCATGCCAGTATTCCAAAGGCATCCCAGGAAGATGGATCCAAACCAGGGCCGTCATGAAAAATCTTTCATTATAGTCTAGACTCATTGTCCATTTTTGCAGTGACAGAGAATATTTTCCCATCATCCAAGGTCCCCCATATGGAAATTTTGAAAGATCTTCCCCATTTGAAAACACAAAGGAGAAGAAACCTTTTGGCATAGCCGCAACATCGACTTGACCTTTCAGCCTCCATTTTTTGTCCACAAAGGATCTAACTAGATCAATATTTGGTCTAGGGCCCAAAAATTTTCCTACTAAGGTAAAGGCCATGATAGAGACCGTGTGGTCAACTAATTGATCTAGTATCTGAATACCAATCTCACCTTTCAGTGGGTTAAATAATATATCCACTTTGGGCAAGATGGACTTACCCGATGGTTTTATGCCAAAGAGACCCGCCTACTTGCCTTTCCCCAGATTCACGGAGAGATCATGTGACTTATCTTAGGACAATTCTCTCACATCATTCAAATTTTTTGGATTTTTTGCCTCTAGTCCCATATCTGATGCATTGTCCCACTGGACAAAAGTACCATTGATTCTCCTACTTTTTCTGCTGATTTGATAGCATTCTCTACACCTTTTGTCAAAGATCCAGCAGCAGGTCCCTCAGCTTCCATCTTCCCCCAGAATCATAATTCAAAATTTGAATTCCCACCTCCTCTCCCTCTCCTCCTCCTTCCCTCTCATGCTCCATCTCCTTCTCACCATGTTACAAATTCCAATTTTCCATCTTCTACTAGTATTTTATATCTCTTCTCTACATATTTTGATGACACACGCTAATACAACATTGCATGTCATATATATATGTTCATGCTGGAATAGACGCGACTATAAACAAGACCTTAGTCATCCTAAAAAAACATTCATAATTCTTCCAAAAAAATTGGCTTAAGCGTGTTTACAATAGTAATTAAGACATGATTACAAACATACTATAATAGGCGCTTGGCCTTTACACAATAAAATATTATACGCTGATCCAAACATTGAAGTCAGCTTCATACTTTGTTTTCTGAACTACTAGTATCATTGTTCTTTCTCTAACTTGTCCATACTAACATATCTGACCATGCGCGTCTAGGGAAAGCACACAAACATATCATATAAATTAAGTTTGAACGTGCATATCCTAATTTGATTGTACATACGTGTGCTAGTGCTCTGATCGACTGCAAATCACTATTTTGTTTTGTCTTCTATACTTAGTCAATTTACACTTTATATGACTTTATTGCCATAATGACAACACAAAATAAGTCATATTATCCCTGAGAGTCAACTTGCCAACAATCTCCCCCTTTGTCATTAATGGTAAAAAAGGAATGTGGCCAAGTTACTCAAAATTGACTAACACAAAAAGCAGTATATCATTATACATTTTTACATATACATACACTACTCCCCATATATACGCATATTCCTTATATACATTACTCCCCCTTTGACATTAATGACAAAAGTGTCCAAAATTTGTAAGTCCCTAAGTACTTACTCTGTATAAACATCTGGATAAGTAATCTGTAGATTTTTTATTTCTTGCTGCCAGAATGCCTTCAATGCATCTATAGTCTAAATATGGGCACATAAAGCATATGTAAGCTTTTCCATTTTGGTCAAATCCATGCAGGGACCTTGATCATATGTAGCAATTGTTGTATCTATCTATTTTATGTTCTCATTCAAGACTGGTAGAGAGGGCGCCAGTGCATTTCTCAGTTGAGTCTACCTGATTCTTATCTTGTTGATCTCAAACTTTGCCTTTTCAATCTTGTCCAACTGACCTTGATAGATATTGTTGCATACATTAATATCTTATGAGGATGTTTCAATTGATTTTCTAACACTTTCAACCAAGATGTCATCTTCCTCAATCTTTTTGATGTGCTCTGAGGTGAATTTCACTCTGTCCATGCAATTTTCTATTATATTTTTGCCTTTAGCTGCTAGTTCTTTCAAGATTGCTTGACCAATCTTTAGTGAGTTCAGATCTAGGGATAAATTCTTTGTCAGTTCATCTAATCTTCCCTTCTTGTACTCATCTTCTAAAATTTTAGTAGTAGAGTCTACTAAACTTGTGAAATGTGATTTGAAACTTGTCAAGATGTTGTCAACATCATCCATAGACTGAATCTTAGCCATTTTCTTGTCTGATGGCACTAGGTCATTCAAAATGTTCACTATTTCCAGAAAGAGAGGGTTTCTCATGACTTGTTTCTCTTTTGCTTTCTCCATGGCCAACACACTGATTTTAATCAAATATTCTTCTTCCCAAGCATCTAAAATTGCTGCTTCAGGGGTCAAGCTTGACAATAATGATGGTTTTATGGGTGGAGTCAATATGAAATTTTGACTAGCATCCATATTTTCACTTTTCACAGGAATCTCCATAACTGGTGGCTCATTCGATTGATTGTCTTCCTCTTTATTTGAATCTCTAGAGGGAACTTCATCTTGCTGGAAGGATGTGTTATCTTCAATGTTGACAAATTATTTTTCAACTTTGTCTATGTCATTGTCAGAAGCGGTCATGGATATCTTGACATGATCAATCACAATAGTTTCTTCTAAATTTTTGGCTGTATCAGAAGCTGATGTGATCTTGGGCACTGAATCCTATGGACCTTTCATAGGCGCACTTTGAATCACTGGTTCTTTGTTCATTTTGGGAGGAGAAAAGGTCATCTTTGTTGTAGGCACCATTGTTGGATACATATGTCTATCCATAAATACCCGCTCAAATGCTTTCTAAGTCTCTTCTCCAACCAAATCATACTCTTTATTCATGATATGGAGAACTCTTGTTTTGGTTCTGAGATGAGGCTTTACTAGATCCAAAAGAATGGTTTTCTCATCATGCAAGCATACAGGGAGAAGACTATCTAATGTTTCTTCTCTTATCCTCATATCCTCTTCAATTGCTTGCCTTTTCAATATATCAAGTATGTTCTATAGCTTGTCTGGTATGACTATTTTAAGTTCCAATACTGTCCTCTTAAACTTAATCATGTGAGAGATGATCATAGAATGAATTTATGATTTGTCTATCTCTTGGTATTTGTCATAGAGATTCTTGATAGATTCTAGTCTTCCTTCATTAACAATTATTTTCTTTAGAACTATTAAACTAGGTCTAAATCCTACCTCAGGAGGAGCTTGAGTGTTCTTTACCTTGCTCCTTATGGTCCTTGAGGATGGATGACTTGTAGGAACTTTCTTCTTCCTTCCATTTAACTCATTGGGTATAGAAGGTGGAGAAGATTCTAGATCAATGGTGGTTGATGGTGCAGATGTACCTTCATCAAATTTCTTCTTCTTCTTCTTCTTCTTAGGCATATCATCAGACTTTTCCATTTTTACTTCTAAGGGAGTTTTCTCAAGTTCTTTAGCTAGCTTAGCTTCCCTAGCTCTGTCTAGGTCTTCTTATGTAACTCCATGAACTTTTAGGATATTTGAAATAATCCTTGATGCCTTCCTCTTTTTGTCTGCACTGTACAAGACAAAATCAACTTGATTTGTCTTTTCTCAATAAGTACCCCATCTAAGTTCATTGGGATCCTTGGGTGAAAATAGGATAAATTGTGCATAACCTTCCAAAAGATGTTCTTCAACTTCATATCTAAGAGGGTGAATCCATTTTGTTCTAGGCTCAACTGCTTCCATGCAAGTAAAGTCATTTTCCACTATGAAACATATGGTGTCTTTGTATTTCTCAACTATCTTCTCAGGTATCCTAAACCTCTTCTGCATTATAATCCTAAAAGTTTTGATATCCATGTGCATAGAATCCTTCACGCTTCTCTCTGATGTAGCCTTGAGTGATATCTGAGTTATAGTAGGTTTATTCCTATCTAGGTAAAGATTGGAAACTTTACCTACTGTGTGGAAGTAGAGATAGATGATCAATGAACCAAACCTGAATATCTTTCTCTTGTCATGCTTAATAGCTCGAATGTTGTCAATCAATTAAGTGCACAATATCTCACATAGATTATACTGAGTATTATCTTTCACCATCTTTATTGTTGCTAGGACAGTAGCTGTAGCTACACTATTTAGTCTGCTTGTGTGCTGAAATTTGTAACCTAGTATCATGGTGACCAGTTTTATGTCATCTTCCTTAATGGGATCAACTGTCATTTCATGCCTATCACTTCTGGATAAACATGCTTGTTCAACCTGCTTTTTCACATCTTTACCAGTTTGAATAAATGGTCATGTCTTAGGAAGTCTAGTCATGTGATGAATTAGGTCTATAGTAATATGGATGGGAACTTCACCAATCCAATAGAGGTCATCATGTATTTTTCTCAACAGGTTTTTCACTCATTCTGGATCATAAAATTTGTGCGCATTAGAATACTCAAAGATAGGGTTATCAGTGAGATGTGTGTATTCATCCTTGAATGAATAGTATGGTTTCATCATTGAATCCATAAGAGTTTCTATGTTGTTGTCCCCAACGGTTTCCTTCTTACAGTAGATGTAAGCACGAATGTCTTCCATGTGTATGAATCCTAGTGGAGTCTTAGAAAATGCCCCTTCAACATCATCTATAATAGACTTGAATGGATGCTTCTGAAAGAAAAATCTCTTCCTTTCAGTAATGTCAAAGACTACAGGGGTTGTCATACTCACTAGTTGATCGACTAAATAGGGTTCCACCATAATTTGAAATGACGCAACTGCTAGGGTTCCATTTCAACTTGCAATCTATTCACAAACTAATAAAATTGATACCTTTGAATGCTTTGATGCTTAGTGCTCCTATGCTCTACAAATTTTATGATCTCAGATGTAAACAATGAGGATAAATGATCAATCCATCGATTTATATAAATTTTTTCTGCATTTAATTCTAGATGTCGTACGTGCTTTCACTAAGACTTTCAAACTTTATTCAGAATGTAGTATAGACAACATCTAAATGCATACTAATTTATCTTGTTATCATTGACATGAATTCAAAGCCGCATACTCGGAGGTGATTATACTAGCCACGCAGGGGTTTAGAGCTAGAATAGATCCCCCTAAGACCAAGAAGGTCAATTAAACAGAAGTAGAAGGTGTGTCCACTATGGATGCATCTACTACCTTGTTCTCTTTATTACCCTTCTTTACTTCAACCCAAATTTTATCTGAATCAATTTTGGCTTGTATGAACTTGACTTCTCCTAATTCTTCAAATAGTGACTTTTTAGGATTCTCTTGACTTTGTGCTCTTGACCTGCAAAACCTTGAGATGTTTCCATATTTTCCACATGAGTGACAAATGATAGGAGGTCTAATGTTGCTATTCATCATGCTGCACTTCTTGGCTGTATGTCCATTGTAATTACATATCTGACATGTAATGTTCTGCAAGTTTATTTGAGGTTGATTTCTTTGATTATATTGAGTCTGATTCCTTTGGTTCAATTGTGACTGATTTCTTTGATTTGTCCTGAAATGAATAGCCCTGTGAACAAATTTATTACAGGAGTAACAATAGCCATTAAAAGGTCTTACTTTTTTACAGTCTCTTTCCAAGTGTCCATGCTTGTTATAAGCATAACAATTTTTGTTAACTTTCTTGAGTTCATCTTTAGGTGGTTCAGTTTTAGCCTCTATAATATTCTCATTATTCTTTGCTTCAGTGGATGTCTCTTGTGATTTCTTTCTTTCTTGTATTGTCTTGAGTTCAATTTGAGCTACACTATATCCCATACCAGTGGTATCACCTTTTAGCTTTTGTGCATAAAGATGTGATTGAATTAGATTAGAACTTGTGTATATTTTATCAATCTTATCTTTTGCTCCTGATAATTCAGATTCAATCTTATTCTTGATGTTTTCCAACTCCAAGATTTTCATATTATCTTGCATGAGTTCTTCATCCAACTATTTATTTTCTTTGGCCTTCTCTTCAATAACTGTTAGGCTATCAGTTAACTAATCATTCAATTCTTCAATCTTATCCTTTAAAGACATGTTTTCTTCATTCAGTTTCTTGACTATTTTACCCAAATCATTTGTAGAGAAATCTTTCAAATCTTTTCTTCACTTTTTGATAAGAATTTGTGAGCCATCAACTTTTAGTTTAAGTTCCTCATTTTCTTTCTCAAATCTGTCAAGATCTTCAAGGGCTACTTCGAGATTTTTTTTCAGATGTTTTACTTCTTCTGAATCCATGATCTCCTCAAGTGGTTAAACTTTCTTTCAGAGGACCAGAGCTATGATACCAATTGTTAGAAACACTAAGAGGGGGGGTGAATCAGTGTTTGTCTATTTATTCTCTTTCAACAACTTTAAACATAAATCAAATATGATATGATTACGGGGAAACCTTGATCAGAGGAAAACCCCGGTGGGAATTAGTACCCACAAATATTGCACTAGTATAATGAACATGTTAAAGTTCCTTTGCCCTGTTAGGAGCAGTCTTTACTATGCAAGTACAATGACCTAGTTAAGGGTCTAAACCTATTAGGAGTCTTTTAAAAATAACCCTATTAGGGTTTAGGACTCACTGTCCAAGAAGCTCACTGCTCAGTAGGATGAAGGCTACAACCTCCTCGATAATAGATATACACTATATCCAAAAGCGAACTATTGTATGTGACACACACACTTGTCTGATCAGTTTTGGTTATGCGATGATGCTCTTATATTATTAAAGAGCTTTATCTCATTCTGAAATCTTGTACTATTCTTTTATATCTCTTCTCTGCATATTTTGACAACACACACTAATACAACTTTGCATGTCATATATATATGTTCATGCCTAAATAGACGCGACTATAAACAAGACCTTATTCGGCCTAAAACAACATTCACAATGCTTCCAAAAAAATTTTCTTAAGCATGTTTGCAATAGTAATTAAGACATGATTAAAAACAAACTATAATAGGTGCTTGGCCTTTACACAATAAAATATTATACGCTGATCCAAAATTGAAGTCGGCTTCATACTCTATTTTTTGAACTGCTAGTATCACTATTCTTTCTCTAACTTATCTGTACTGACATATATGACCATGTGTGTCTAGGTAAAGCACACAAACATATCATATAGCTTAAGTATACATGGGCATATCATGATTCGATCATACGCACGTGCACTGGTGCTCTGATCGACTGCAAATCATTGTTTTGTTCTGTCTTCTATACTTAGTCAATTTTCACTTCATAGTTTTCTGTCAAAATTTCATATGACTTTGTTTCCATAATGAAAACACAAAATAAGTCATATTATCCCTAAGATTCAACTTTCCAACACCCAACAATCAGTTCAATGAAGGAACACCAACAGAATTTTAGTTCACACCAACAATCAAGAACCGACAGTCAATTACATACCGCAAAAAGTGTATCTGACTTTCCACCTCAGATAAATCACTAAATTTTTATATTTAGCTTCTTGATTTGTTTTATATCCATTACATGCGGAGAAAGAAATGTATATATTATTGTTTTTATCAGTTTAACTATTTTAAAACATGCAAACTAAAGGATCAAGGTCAAGTTGTATAACTTGGATCTAGAGTTAACATTGTAATGCATGATTTTAAATAGGTCAAATACTTGTATAAATAGATGCTCAATCAATTTGTGAACACGTTGTTCGATGATGATTGTATCCACTGAGAGCATCTAAGTATCAAAAAAGAGAATTCATGCAAGAGCACAGACAAATATCAAATCAATTGTCAAGAACAGAACACAGGCTACTGACGAGTAGGAAAGGTATTAATCAATCACTATAGGTGATATTCATATTATGTAAGCTTTAAATGATCTATAATTAGAAATTATAGATTGCATATAGTCAGGTCAAACATATTGTACACATTCTAACAAGTGGGGTACACTTAAGAAATCCTTTTAAGGAAGGTGGACTTAACAGTCCTATTGTAAATCTCTTAACTAAGTGCACACTTCATTAGTGTTGTTAAAATCTCTTAACAAAGTAAATCCTAATAGGTCTCCACATTAATACTCCTAATAGGGTATATCATCAGAAGTGATCAATTGTAAGCCTTTACCAGCTCCCTTCCATTCTGCAGATAGTGAAGTTTTGTGGGTACCATCCCCACTATGGTTTTTACTTCCTAACAAGAGTTTTCTGTGATATCATATCTTGTGTTATGTGTCTATTAATTTCATGAATGTTTCTATGAATGTTGCATATAATTAAGTTTATGAACTAATACTACATGCATAAGAAAGAACATCAGATATGGTCGGTAATATAGTAAAGATTGATTACTAAAGATGAAAGGTGAAAAGTGTTAAAAGTTTTAGAGGTATTGATTCACCCCTCCCCTCTTAGTAATACTTCCCATTAATCCCAACACACCATTCCTCCATTGTCTTGCAAAAAATTTCACTCACCTTGCACCTTCTTTTGTCAATCATTCAAACAACATTACTTAGTGCATAGCTTTACCTCTTGCGTAGTTTGGATTATCATTCATTGCTTTTGGATTAGTGTGTAGATAATAACCAATGTTTTCTCCCTTTCACTATGCATCATTACTTCTTCCCATGCACAGGTATTTGATACAGTTCGCAACTCTTTCTCTACTTTTTTTGTTGTTTCATTCTGTAATTCCAATCATTTTATTCATCTTCATCTGCCAAAAAATTTTTTGTACTCCCTGTGCTACTCATTCTTCTTCATTTTTTCCTACCATATGATTTTATCATAGTATTTTGTCTACATTTGGGTAGTTATCTAGTTTTAAATAATTAGTTTGAACATTTCTTTGTATGATTGATCCCAAAGTTGTATATGGTCCTCCTCAAATTTAGGTTTGATCCCAAACTTGTGAGAATTGTTAAAACTTGTATTGAATTAGTGACATTTTTAGTTATGGTTAATGAATTTCCAAGAGTTCTATTAGGACCTAAATAAGGAATAGGAAAGGGTGACCCTCTCTCTCCCTGCCTCTTCATTATCCTTGCAGAGGTTTTAGGAAAGAGATTTCTCAAGCTCATGGAAAAAGGAAAAATTCAAGGGGTCAAACCGACATCCACTATGCCTATAATGGTGATTCAACAATTTTTAGATGATACCATCCTTTTTGGGAAAGACTCAAAAGTTGAAGCTAGAGTCTGGGGGATGTTCCTCAATGATTATGCTACTACCTCTAAACAAAAAAAAAATTATGAGAAAAGAAGCCTGTACTTTTTAAATACCAATGTTGATCTCCAAAATAAAATATGCAAAATTCTTGGTTGTAAGGTGGCTTGTTTCCCAGGAGTCTATCTTGGCCTCCCTTTGACACTAAAGGAGGTGGGTCATTCCTTTTTGGGGCTCTATTGTAGAATGCCTCCAAAGGAAGATGGCAGGTTAGAAAGGTAAAATCCTAAGAAATGCTATGAAGCTCCAACACTTATAGGCTTTCCTCCAAGGGATCCTGATTTACTTCCTATCAATCTTTAAGATACCTAGGATTATGTCCTCTAAGATTGGGACAATTCATAAGTACTTCCTATGGAGTGGGATGGAAGAGAAAATGATAATCTCACTGGTTAAATGGGAGATAGTCTGAAAATAACAATACATGGGGGGTCTAGGTTTAAGGAAAATATCTCTTATGAACAAGGCCCTTATGGCCAAAATTGGTTGGAGATTGGCTAATTTCTCTTCCAATTGGTGCATCATCACGAGTGCTAAATATTTGAACAATGCAAAGTTTGTGGAGAATCTGTTCACCTTGACCCTTCCATCCGGATCTAAAATTTGGAATAATGTGGTCAGGGGCAGAAACATATTAAGGAAGGATACTAGATTTATTGTTGGGAATGGTTTATCTATTAAGTTTTGAGAAGAATAATGGCTTAAAGAGATCCCTCTTAATACATCTCACCATCTTGAGATTTTGCAGAGGTTAGCTTCTAACCACTTTGGCAACATGGTGTCTTATTATGTCTCCTTCTTCAGTTCTTCGAAAGGTCTTACCCAATGCTACCACTCTAGCCTAGATCTATGTTCTCTTGCCAGATATCACTAGAATACTATCCAAAATACCAGAATATCACTCCTTCCCCATTGTGGTAGATTTTTTTGGAGGTTGAACCCCTCAAGAAATTTCTCGATAAAGTCAGCCTAATTATCAATCTTAGGTAACCAAATCCTATATGTTAAGAGTTTAGAGAGGCTTGGAACCCTCAATTGATCACCAAGATCATTTCTTTTGGTGGAAAATGATTCATAATAATATCCTAACCTAGGACAATGTAGTAAAGATGCGATTCCAACTACTCAACAGATATGTTTTATGCAAAAGGGTGAAGAAATAGCGAACCATATACCTATTCATTGTGAATTTTCTAAAAGTACTTGGTAGAAGATAGCCAGTAACATGGAGCTATCATTGGCTTTTTGATAATTGCATTAATTAACTCCTTCTGGAATGGGAAGGTCTTGTTGACAACTTGATAATTTCCTAGCTATGGAAACAAATCCACCCACACCTTTCCTGGAGTATAAGGCAGGAAATGAACAATAGGATATTTTAGGATAGGGAAACTCTTACTGAGAAGGTTTATGCTTCCTTTTATAGAAGACTAAAAGAAAACTTGATATTCACCAAAATGAAATGCCTAAAGTTCCTTCCCTCCATGTACGAGGATAGGATTACCAGGAATTGGGATCTTCTCAAAAAATACTCCAAATATGATAACTCCAAAATTAACATGAGGAAATATATTGTCTTGAGAACTCCTAAACAAGGTTGGTGCAAATTAAACTTTGATGGTGCAGGTCATGGAAATCATGCTACAATTGGTGGTTTAATTAGAACTAATCAAGGTGTGTTAGTCCCTTCTTATACTGGAAATGTTGAGGGTGCCATGAAGAACACAATTGATAGCTTGACTTTGTTATGGGGTATAAAATTTTCACTGTCTATTGGGATCATCAACCTCTGCAATGAAGGAGATTCTATCCTTGTTATTAATGTCATGAAAGGTCAGTGCACCCATGGCTGGTCTCTTTTTGACTTAGTAGAAGATATTAAAACTCTCCTCATGGGATTGGATATGGTGGAAATTAAACATGTTTTTAGAGAAGATAATAAAACTGTGGATGCAATGGCCTCTCTAGATCTGGATATAACTAGAGTCAAACATTGGTAGAGCCCCGAGGATCTCTCCTTAATGGTTAAATCCCTCCTTGAAGAGGATTAAAAAATTCAAGAAAATTGATATGGATTGGTTGTATACATCCTATTATGATTCCGTTATGGGAAGACACATGAAATCTAGGGAGTTAATTATGGAATTATGCCACCTTCCTAAGTTGGGAGGTTGGTATTATCTCACTAAAAAGGTGAACGGGGATTTCACCAGCCCCAAGGACTAGCTAGAAGATCATACCTATTTAAAAATTTCCAATTGTTGGAGGGGCACTTTTTTCCCCCAAATTGAAATTTAAAATGCCTGTTGACTCATCTACAAAACTTGCACTGCAAGTGTTAGGATTAAAAGGCTCTAGTTTGCTTTAAACATGCCTCATTTTGGGATAATACAAGGAGAGACAAAAAGGGCCTAGGTAGAAGAAAAATTACTCAAGAGTGTCAAGATGGAGGAAGTAAAATGACTTAGGAGAGCCAGGATAGAAGGGATAATGTTGATATGATCTGGAAATCTAAAAACAACAACATGGATATCGACTGGATGATAGATAAATTGCATGTGGCCTACCATCAATCTAAGAGAAAGAGGGATTTTGACTATAGGTGAATAACCATGAACTTAAGAAGAAGAGGGTTTCCTAGGACACTATTCTTGCAAAACCCCTGATTGGGAGTCACTCAGCACTCCTATAGCCAATTAACAATGGTTAGGAGATGGATTTAGATACACATGTCTCTAACAACCTCCAAAATTCTGAACCTAAAAGATGAGATAAGGGTGTTTCTAGCCGACCCAGTTCTTGTTTCTTGGGATGTATGAATCTAACCCATGAGGTTTCTCAGTTGCAGGGGAAGATCATTATGTTGCAAGAGGAGGTGGACATCATGAATAATTAGAGGGATGCTTACTTAAACTGTATCGCCTTAGTCACCAAGTAGTGTAGGACCACCTCTCCAAACACCTAAGTCTACCTTGGAACCAAATGGATGCAATGGATCTAAAGAATCCCTAAAGGTGAATTGGGATATTTTGAAGCCTATAATGGAAATCTGTAACAATCAATTTGATGTAAAAGTTAAATGTCCTAGAAGTCCAGATAAGGACTTAGGAAAAAAATAATGTATGGGGGCCAATAGTGCCAAAAGGGATATATAATTGATTAGGAAAAGTCAATTAGGTCCTAGGGGTGATTTCAGAAGGTTAGAAGAGTTATTTTTTCTAGAATATACAATAAAATCAATGTTAGAAATTCAAAAATTTAAATCCTAACGGCTAGGACAGTTTAGGAGGGAAAGTTGATTTAAGTTGTTTTAGGATTAACTTGTCCATCTAAATGATCAAATATGGTTGGGGATGTTAGTTGGAGTCTGTTTAATATTGGATAAGCCATTGTACATTGCAGAGGGCATGTGTACGGACTATTTTCATAAATTCAATAAAAACTTATTTTTCGTCATTTCTTGGAGTTGCTTATATGATTTTAGTTTCTAGAGATCATTTCATTGTTTCCAATGTAGTAGGGGCTTTCATAAAATCATTTTGAACCTTTTTGAATGCTTTTAAAGATCTACTAGTTTCAGATTAATCCTTAAATTCTAGTTGACTGCATTTGGGGTCACTATTTTTTTCCATAATAGTTGACAGTCTCAATATGAGGGCATCATTCCATGAATGCTTTCACTGATTCTCATGGAATGGTGTATTTATGACTTGTACATTAATTAAATAACATGATATGTTGCAAATATTTTGATCTAACAAGGTGATCACTGAGTTAGACAAAGAATTCCTAAGGAAAATGCTTTGTTGGGAGTAGCAGTCATTGATCTAGCCAAAGGAGGTATAATTTTAATGACTTGGGTAGTCATAAATTGATGTATACATGGTGAATCAACCTTTGGTTAACCCCATAAGTGCTTGGAGAGGGTACACTAAGGAAGTCCTAGCCTTAAGGGTTTGTTGAAGACCAATTTGGGGGTTACATAGATGTAGGGGTCTCAGGACCAAATTAACATCATGTTCCTTGTTTTTAATCCATTTCATGATACTGTTGAAAGTCTAAGGATTGGAAAGTCAATATTCATTATACTGGCTTTGTATTTTGGCCATATTTGGTTCTAGAAACATAGTACAGTCTAAAATTTTACATATATGGTCCAAAACAACCTATGTCTAGATTTAGGTACGTTGAAGTTGACTGAAAAGGGTATCTGAATCCACCTTTAGGTTTCCTAGTTTTTTGAGAAAGTGGTTACTTGTAGTCTTCGATCGCTGAAGAGCTCAACATATACTGTTGCTCGGTACATACTATTTCTTGGCTTATGTGGTATTGCTTGGCATGTTTTAGGAAGATGGGTTTTATATTGAAGTTGGAAGTTGTTTTCAAAGGTGTAGAGCCTATAGGAAGGGACCACCTTGAAGAGTTGAGAGATTTAGTCCTTTTGGACAAAGTAGACCTATAGCCTCTATATCAATTGGTATCAGATCCTAGGAGCATCCTAGGTGAAGAGTTGAGGACTTTCTTTTGAGATCTTTTCTTTAGAGATGTTAGAAGGAGAAGAAGAGGGGATCCCACGGAGGATTACTAATGCTAAACTTTCTTAGTTGGTAAGAGAGCAGATGGAAGACAATATAATACTGAGAGAATAAATCAAGAGGTTGACAGACCTTGTGGACAAATAAGGAAATGGAGAAGACCATGAAGATGAAGAAAGATTTGAAGCAACAAGAGAGGAACTTGTTGATCCCGAGGATGCAAGATTAGAAAGAATCTTGAAGGAAGTAATGCTTGGAGACTCAAAGGTAAAAGTTGAACTTCCTATGAATGATGGAAGGATGGATGATGAAATTTTATTGGATTGGTTCACTTCTCTTGAAAATTTCTTTGATTGTGATGATTTTGAAGATAGAATGAAAGTTAAGATTGCTAAGTCTATAATGAAAGGACATGCATTATTATGGTGGGATAACTTGTAGGCTGACAGGATGAAGAAGGGTTGGTCTAAGATTTCATCATGGACAAGAATGATGGAGAAGATGAAGGAAAAGTTCCTTCCTGAAGACTACAAAGTCCAGTTGTATAAGAGGATGCAAGGACTGAGATAGAAGGACATGTATGTCTCAAAATATACTAAGAAATCCCACAAGCTTAACATCAGGGTATCTCATAATGAAGATGTGGAAGAGATGGTGGCTAGATATCTTGGAGGGTTGAAATACAATATCCAGAATGAGTTGAGCATGGCTACACCTAGAACCTTGGAGGAGCACTTCAAATTGGCTATGAAAGCTGAGGATAATCGTAGGAGAAGGAAAGAGAGGCAAGGTAATCCAAGAGGAAAAACAAGTAAGGGAAAGCAATTGAATCCAAGCTAGGGGCAGATGAGAAAGGAAAAGAGAAAGTTTCGGATCAAAGAGAACAAAAGTATGGTAGAGGAAATAATTTTCCTAGGAAGTGCTACAAGTGTGGTGAAGAAGGACATCCATTCTACAAATGTCCTGAAAGAGAGGCTATGAAGAATGATAGAAGAGACACTCTAACTCAAGAAGGGGAAGAGACCAAAGAAAAAGAAGCAAATGTTGTTGTAGAATCATATACATGGGGTGATTTTATCATGGTGAGAAAAGGAGTTAGTATGCAAAAAATAAAGAAATCAGAGGTATCAATTTTCAGAACTAATTGTAAAATCTATGCTAAGATTTGCAAAATGATAGTTGATTCTGGTTATTTTTATAACTTTGTGTCTTATGAGATGGTGAATAAACTAAAATTGCACACATTTCCAATTGATAGACCATATAGGGAATCATGGGTCAGTAATGATCAAAAGCTTGTCATAAAGGAACAAGCATATGTTGATTTCTCTATTGGGATGTATAATGATAGGGTCTTGTGTGATGTGGTCTGTATGACTTATTATCATGTCATTTTGGGAAGACCATGGCAAGCCTCAAGACAGACCATCCATTATGGATTGGAAAATGCTTATGTGGTGCATAAGGATTAAAATAATTATACCCTCACACCCCTACCTAACCATGTTGCTGATGAAGGTAGGAACATCATTGTGTTTGGTTCTAAGACTTATGTTGATTTTCATAAGAAGGAAGTGCAGGGATCTGTATCATCAGATCAGAAGACAAGGACCACCTTGTTGGTCATGAAATCAGAAGTTTGTGACAGTCATAGTGCATTGACTGTTAAGAAGAAAATAGAGTAGGATAAAGGAGTTATGGTGGGGACTATGTGGTTTCCTATGGTATCACCAAGGAAGGGTGATAGTACCATTACCATGGAGAGCAATAGAGGGAGTCTAATTGATCCTAAGATGAAGATGAAGGGGTAGTTTGTGCAGTCACAAGTTGAGTGTCCTCAATCAACAATAAACAAGGTTACCTTTGGTGGTGACAAGAACAATGATTTTTTTTTTGTTTCTAATGTTTTAAATGCATGTACTACTCATATGAAGGGTGATAGGTTGTTGATGAAGAATTCCAGACATCCATCTAGGAGAATGGGTGGAAAAAAGACATATTTCCTTCACTCTTAGGACAAGAGTCATTTTGGAGGTGGGGTGTATGGTGCAGGAGCAACTCTCCAAACACCTAAGTCCACCTTGGAAACAAATGGAGGTAGTGGATCTAAAGATTCCCTAAAGGTGAATTGGAATCTTTTGAAGCCTATAATAGAAATTTGTAACAATCAATTTGATGTAAAAGTTAAATGTCCTAGAAGTCTTGATAAGGACTTAGGAAAAAAATAATGTATGAAGGAAAATAGTGCCAAAAGGGATCTAGAATTAATTAGGAAAAGTCAATTAGGTCCTAGGGGTGATTTGAGAAGGTTAGAAGAGTGAGTTTTGCTAGAATATACAATAAAATGAATGTTAGAAATTCAAAAAATTTAATCCTAATGGCTAGGTTAGTTTAGGAGGGAAAGTTGATTTAATTTGTTTTAGGATAAAACTAATCCATCCAAGTGATAAAATACAGTTGGGGA
Organism: Thuja plicata; assembly: GCA_018584345.1. NCBI lineage: Eukaryota > Viridiplantae > Streptophyta > Pinopsida > Cupressales > Cupressaceae > Thuja > Thuja plicata. Next base: position 4,415,592 of record MU227649.1, on the reverse strand, counting down.
AATTAGTTGGAGCCCATTTAATATTGGAGAAGCCATTGTACATTGCAGAGGGTGTGTGTACGGACTATTTCTAGAAATTCAATAAAACTCTGATTTTTGGTCATTTCTCGGAGTTACTTGTATGATTTAAGTATGTAGAGATTGTTTCATTGTTTCCAATATAGTAAGGGCTGTCATAACATCATTTTAAACCTTGTTAAATGCTTTCAAGGATCTACTAGTTTCAAATTGATCCTTAAATTCTTGTTGACTGTGTTTGGGGTCATCATTTTTCCCATAACAGTTGACAGTCTCAATATGAGGGCATCATTCCATGAATGCTTTCACTGATTCTCATGGAATAGTGTATTTTTGACTTGTACATTAATGAACTAACATGATATGTTGCAGAGATTTTGACCTGATAGGGTGATCACTGAGTTAGAGGAAGAATTCCTAAGGGAAATGCTTGGTTGGGAGTAGCAGCCATTGATCTAGCCAAAGGAGGTGTACTTTTTATGACTTGGGTAGTCTTAAAATTATGTATACGTGGTGAATCAACCTTTGCTTAAGCCTAGAAGTGCTTGGAGAGGGTACACTAAGGAAGCCCTAGCCTTAAGGGTTTGTTGAAGACCAATTTGGGGGTTGCATAAATGCAGGGGTTTAAGGACCAAATTAACTGAACATATTCCTTGTTTTTAATCCATTTCATGAAACTGTTGAAAGTCTAAGGGTTGGGGAGTCAGTATTCCTTACACTTGCTTTGTATTTTGGCTATATTTGATGCTAGGAACATAGTACAGTTTGAAATTTTACATATATGGTCCAAAACAAACTATGTCTGGATTTAGGTATGTTGAATTTGACTAAAAAGGGTATCTGGATCCGCCTTTAGGTTTCCTAGTTGTTTGGGAAAGTGGTCAGTTGTAGTGCTCGGTCGCTAAAGAGCTTGGCATATACCGTTTCTTGACATATACTATTGCTCAACACATATTGTTGCTCGGCTTATATGGTATTGCTTGGCATGTGTCAGGAAGCTAGGTGTTATATTGAAGTTGGAAGTTGTTTTCAAAGGTGTAGAGCCTGTAGGAAGGGATCTCCTTGAAGGGTTGAGAGATTCAGTCCTATTGGACAAAGTAGACTTGTAGCCTCTGCATCACCAAGTATAGCTGGCGTGTTTTGAGAGGCAGTGATTCTAGTATGATGCTCCTTTAGTAGAGACTAGGTCTCTTTCCATACCGGGACATCCTTGAACTCCTCAAGGAGAGCAGAGAAAGGATTGGCAACTATTGCCCTCAGAATTGAACAAGTTGTCTCCTGTAGTCATAGTCTCTCAGGACCACAACTATATTGTCATGATTCATCTTGGTCTAATGATTGTTTTGCAACCATGTGGTTTTGGGTTGCTCTTAATTATGTCTTGTGTTTAGTGTTCTTGATGTTCATTAGCTATTTTACAACCTTTTTGTAAACATCTTATGAGTCATCTTTTGGTTCATCAGTGATCTACTGTAATAGGAAGTTGTTACTTTTAACCTCTTTATGTAAGGGACAACACCTATGTTATGTTGCTTATTACTCAAAAACATTAATACAAAATATTTTACATAAATATGTATGTATGTATGTATAGATACATACACATATATAACTTGTTTAAACTAATATTAATTCAAGAAATTAAAGTGAATGGATAATAGATAACTGAAGTGTTTTTAAATTTTATTATTATTTTTGCATAAATCATCTAAAATAAATATCAAAACATATTTTAAAATAATATCAAAATTAAACATAAAATAGACTTAAAAAATACATACATTCCATTTTCTTCTTTACAACAACTTTATTTCATCTCAGAATATAAAATAATATAATCTATAACATCACTACAAAATATTATATACTTTTTGAACAAACATCCCTTGGAACACCACTTTTTGTCATCCCCTTTGAAGATTATTCCAATACACTTAATGTTTAGCCATGAGAATAATGGTATCAAAATGTATCCTTTAACAAAGCAATGCTCATGCCCAAAGTACTAATAAAAATGAAAAATCCTCACATGATCCATGTTCAAGTCAAGACCCTTTTTAGAAGGTATAATTCAAGATTCTTTTCTTTTAGTGAGACATATCCTTGTAGAACAAGACTTCTCTAACTGCAATACTCATCATTAGGTCTAGTACTATTTACACTTTAATGTTGGTTTTTTAAGAAAGAATTAGATGCTTGATGGTGGTAAGAACACATCTAATTTCCTTTCTATAACATAAAGAATCAATAAAGTTTTTACGCATGCAAGATGGGATTTTGGCTTAAAGCAAAAGGCACAACATAATTAACAACCCTAAAGTGACATGTGGTTATTACCCCCAAAACACAATGCATTTATTCCCTAACAAAGCCATTCTTACATAATTTGGATTTTCTCCTTTTCGTAAAGTACATGCAAATAAATAACAGAGCAATGTGTGTTACGTTGAGGTGCTACATAAATACGATAAGATGGGAATGAAAAGATCAAATTATTTTTTTACCTTCTAAAGTTTGTAATATTTATTTTTAAGCTATGAAGTTGTCATTTGTGATATTTATTATTTATTAATTTGTTGATATTGTGAGATTGTTTGTTTCACTGTTATAAGAAGTTGGTTAGAGCATCTTATTTTTATATTATTATTAATATTAGTATATTTATATTTTAAAAAAATTCTATAAATTTTTTTGGTAGATATCAAATTTTAAAAATAAAATTCAAGTAGAGAAAGAAATATTTATCTAGTACATCTATTTGTTCTTTTAAAAAAAAATTTAAATAATGATCACCACATCAAAGCCTATAAAAATAAAATAAAAAATGTGCCTTCCAAATCTTTAGCAAAATAATAAACAAGAAAAAATGAGCCATTTTTTTTTATAAAAAAAGCGCTACACTTTTGCTTTAAACAATTTTAAATCTTTAGAAAATTGGAATGTGTTTGCATTAGACTTGTTTATTTTTCTTACACGAATAAGAAAGCATGTTGTCATTATAGAGCTACATGTATCACATAATAATTACATCAACAATAATTGATTTCTTGTGGGTTATTTGAGTCATTCAATTTCATTAATAGACCAATGACCACTTGATTACTTTCATTTTATTGGGTTTCAAACTCACATATGTGACCTTTATCCCTACATTTGTAGCCGTGAACTTAATTTTTTATTTATTAAAAAAAATATTCATACATGTATTCAAACATGAGTACAAATCGAGATGCATCTAAACAATCACTAATTTTCTACTATTTCACTTCTAGTTGTTGGGTCCATTGCATTAGACTTGTTTATTTTTCTTACACGAATAAGAAAGCATGTTGTCATTATAGAGTTACATGTATCACATAATAATTACATCAACAATAATTGATTTCTTGTGGGTTATTTGAGTCATTCAATTTCATTAATAGACCAGTGACCACTTGATTACTTTCATTTTATTGGGTTTTGAACTCACATATGTGACCTTTATCACTACATTTGTAGTCGTGAACTTAATTTCTTATTTCTTAAAAAAAAATTCATACATGTATTCAAACATGAGTACAAATCGAGATGCATCTAAACAATCACTAATTTTCTACTATTTCACTTCTAGTTGTTGGGTCCATTTCTCTATGTCAAGTTCACTTTCACAATTGTGAAGTTTTCACAAAAATAATTCTAAACTAAAATATGATATAATTAATTTATAGAATAGAGTCATGCACTTGTTTTACACATTATTAAATCAATTTATAGTATTATCAATAATATATTTTATACTTCAATTTTAATTAAATATTATATTTATTTTCTTTAATATTCATAAATTTAATTATATAATTGTTTATATCCTTAGAATATTCAAGAACATTTTATCATAGGTGCATTTGTCTCTCTTTCAATAAACTAGTAACAAGATATTTTACATAACATTAATCATAAAAAAATTTAATTATTTTGTGGGGACTCTCAAATAAATTATAAATTTAGATTAATGTTTATAAATTTTATTTTAGTATCATATCTCTTTTTAGAAGGTTAAGTATGCATTCCATGCATTATTATATATTTAAGGTAGCCTAAACATATATCCAAAATTTTAATTGTATTGAGCCCCTTGTTTCAAGATGATCATATTAAAATGATAGAAGTAAACATTTTTATTGAAAATAAGTAATAAAGATAAATTTATGTAAAGAGAAAATTATTTGAAAAATAAAGGCAAACTTGCTAGACATTTGGGTGATAATCTTTCTAAACTTATTGGAGTGTTTGTTATGTGGCTGAGAAATAGATTATCACAAAATGATGTGCATAGAAGATATAAATATTATGATATCATAAGGATGAATAAGGTGATTTCGAATATTTTTAAAAATTTTAAGGATAAGTTCTATATCTTTAGGTATTTTAATTTATTATTTTAGAAATATAGTAAATTGATCATTGGTATAATTAATGTTTTATAAAGTGTGGTTAATCTTATAATATTATGATTGAATGTATAATAATTCTTAGAAATATAGTAAATTTATCATTTGGTATAATTAATGTTTCATAAAGTGTGGCTAATTCTATAATATTATGATTGAATGTATAATAATTTTTAGTGAAATTGATGATTTTATCAAGTTATAAATAAAATATATGTCTTTTGTATGGTTTGTATGAATCAGTGATATAGATTTGTTTCATTTTATCAGAACATACATAGTGTGATTATACTAATGAAGTAGACATAAATTTTTATTAAAAATATTAAAGATTATGAAAAAGCAGTAATCTTTATGAATCATAAAAATTCAAGTACATAACATCGAAACATTTCAACGCATGATAAGAAGTTACACTCAGTCAGTTTGATAGCAGTTTATAATCATTTCATTAATGACGTATTATATAATGAGCAGTGGTAGATTGTTTTGATATGAATATAACAAGAATATATTGAGTTTTGATTGATCATATTTGTATATTGTGCACAATTAGTTTGTTGGAAATCCCTGATTGAAATAGGGACTATAATTATATGTTATGCATTGTTAGATACAAAACATGTATTGTATTCAATAATGTATAAGATAAAGTTATATGAACTACATGACAAATAGATTTTCTGATCTTTGTATGTACGAAAGTTGAAAAAGAGTTGTAAAGCCAGTGAGGCATACAAGACTATTCCTGAGATAACATTTGTTAGTGAGACAGTTGTATAACTAGTGAGGCAGTGAAAAATATATTTCGAATTAAGACAGTGAGGCATTTCAAGTGGTTTTTTACCCGAAGGGTTTTCCACTCAAGACATATCTTGTGTTATTATTTTATGTGCATGTATTGTCTCTATCTCATTATTTTATCCATTTCACTTGAGTTTTGATGGACATTTGGCTTTAAAAATTGATACATTTTTTTCTTATCACTGATTCACCCCCCCCCCCCCCCCCCCCCCNTTTCTTATCACTGATTCCCCCCCCCCCCCCCTCCACCCCCACCTCTCAATGATATCGTACTCCAATAGGCTCATGTAGTGTTCTAAAATACTTGTGTGTCTATTCTCTAATCCTTCACCCTTTCTTGAAAACTATTTCTTAATCATCTCTTGGTGATTTATTAAAATTGAGCTACAAAAGATTATAGGCATTTTCTTAATTTACATACTATACAACCTTAGCCACTATAAAAAGATGATATGAACCACCAAAAGTGCACATTTTTATAATTTGAATTATTTTATTTTATATTACTGGATGTGTTTTCTCAAGGTCCAATTTTGAAGGATTTGAGTTGATACTTTCTTAAGAAGAGAAAATAATAGCTTGAATTTTTTTTATTAAACTAGAAACCTAATTGTTGTTGGAGATTAAGAACAAATGGATTATTATTGACTACATACAAGAACATTTTAGTAATAACTGAGAGGGGGGGTGAATCAGTGGCCTAAAAAATATTCCAATAATCAACCCAAAAACTTAGTACCATAATATTAAGCCTCTAGTTATCTTCAGTCCTATAAGATGAATGCCTTCAAATACAATTATCAAATTACTATTGCTCGGAATGCTTTGTTAAACCTTATACTGTATGTTTACCAAATAGCAGTCAGTTAATTTACCGAAAGACAGTAAATTATCTAGAGTATACCGATCAATCCAGTTAAGCTATGTGTAATGCAAAACACTAAAGTAATGACTCATAAACACATTGACACATGGTTTTTTAACATGGAGACCCTGTTAAGGGAAAAACCACTTGGGGCCGGTAACCCAAAATTTTCACTCTTCTGAAGTGATCTTAGTGAAAATCCAACCCTATTAAAGCTTACAAACACACTATTAGGTGTGATCTTGTTAGAGGATTTAAAAGTTTAGTCTGTCACTTGATATCGGGCATCTCTATGCTACCATCCTTGATCAAACACTCACTTGTCATGTCAATAGGTATCTGGCATCTCATGCTATCTTCATGATCAAAATTTTTGATACTCCTGTGGATGTATCTCAATAAAGAAAGGAAATTTTAATCCCGCTCAGTTAAGAGACTTTTTGAATCAATGGTTAAATTGAAACAGTATGATCTATTCACATATACAACTTATACTTGCATATTTTCAGATCTATTGTAATCTCATAAAACTAATCTGATCAATATATCTCTGTTAATACCTTTGCTCCACTTTAGTTCTGCTCAGTGATGTTGTGCTCTATTGCTCGGTGTCCACATAAAACTTTAGCTCTTTCCTCAACTTTATTGATCAGGACAATATGAAGTTGCTCTTCATTAGTTTCTCTTTAGCATCCTCTTTTCATTCATTCACCCACTCAATTCATAATTAATTAAGTTGTCTCTTTATAGACATGATATAACCGTTGTTAGGTTCTTGATTTTCTTGATCTTGGCATGATCCACAATTCTCGCCAATTAGATTTAGAGAAAAACTTATGTTTTATCTTGTGGAGATCCTCTTGTCAATTGGACAAAACAATTTTAAATCCTTTTCTTATCTCTCGCTTTATCTTGTCAATGAAAAAAAAGATAACTACCAGTTAAGTCCATATTTAGCTCTACCAGCTAGATATTTTGTCATTTCTGAACTCAAGTTAATTTCAGTCTTTTAAATCTTTGATAGCTTTGGTCAATACTTAAGTTCTCCTCAGGATTCTCCGTCGGTTTACACTATGTTTCTGGCCGTCGATTATGCTTGTGTTTCTGCTCGTCGGTGTTCTTGCTAGGGCATTGTTATCTACCAAAATTGCACCCTGTTAAGTTTGCAGAAACTTAACCTTTTGGAGCAACATGGAAACATTCCAAGGCTGTGGGTAACCTATAGCTGGAATGAATCTCTGGGTCCTAGGACGGCTTCCTATCCGGTTAATCACTCTACTACCTGAAACCAATTCTTTTGATGGAGAAAAGGGATGGAAGGAGAACAAAAAAAGAAAAACTATGTCCTAAAAGGTGATGCACCAGAAGATATCTGAGAAATGCACAAATAACTTGACACACAATGAAAAAGTTACTTAAGCTTTCTTACACAACCCCACTAAATCATACTATCTGCATAATCAATCTATCAGAAGGCCAATAACGATAGTCCCTTTAAAGGAGAAAGATTTCTCACAATTTGGGGAAAATCTGACTTGAGCACAACTTAAAACCTGCAAACAAGTATGAAGTACTGCATAAAGGCACTAATATGTGATACAAATTGAGGACAAAGAACATCACATAATTTATACCAGTCACTAAGTACACAATAACAGACTAATAAGGGAAGGCATAAGCTATCTTTCACCATCAAAGGTGTTATAAATCTGTATATTTCTCTGAAATGGGTTACAAAATCTCTTTTCTTCAGTAAAGAACTCAGAAAAAGTTACAAAACAAGCAAGCCAAAGGGAAGAAAGACCCTTAACAATGAGCCCTCAACTCATATTTATACAATTTAGCCAACTGCATTCTGACAGCAATAACTTCTGGATCGGATTTGGCCTGTCCAGCCACCTTTCTAACTCTTCAAAAGTCTACAAAAATGCAACTTGGTGACCCAAAAGTCATACCCAGGAAATATCAACATAAATACCCCTTCTCAGAAGCAGTCTTATCCCTCTAGAAGAGTCACAAAAGTCTCTGAAATGCAATAAATTTTCTACAGACTTTATCAACTGCAACCTCTGATCCTTTTAAAAATCTGATCTTTCCCCTGTAAAATATCTGATTTCCAGCGTCTGAGAAAATATCTAATATCTTTCTGACTCCTTGCCTTCTGTGCGTGAGTGATTCCTTCTTTTTCTTCATTGCACATTCTGAATCTCCTTTCCGTTACCGATATTGAAACAAATCTAATCCTGGGATCGACAGACAGTTCTGGGCTCTAAAAACCTTCATCTACCTCATCATCGCACAGTCGCAGGCTACGTTAAACTAACTTTTGATTTTGCACGACTGAGTGGCATTTGTTTCCTCGTCTAAACCCTCTGTCTGATCGCACACTCGCTCAGCCCTTTACTCTATTTTTATTTCATGTGCGAGTAGGCGACGACATCCGTCTTTTTACTCAGTCGCAAACTCGCGAGCCTTTACTCTTTGCTTTCATTTCATGCGCAAGTGCGCGACAACACCTTCTCCTTCTTCAATCGCTCACTTGTGAGCTGCTTTCCTTTGATCTTTATTGTCTAGCGACTGCGCGATGACCATTCCTCTTTGCTCGTCGCTGACTCGCAGGTTATTTTTCCTTTCTATGAGTTGATCGGCGACTGCGCAATGAGCATATCTTTTTGCTAGTCACACACTCGCAAGCCCCTTTTCATTCGTTTGAGAACAACATGACTGAGCGATGATCCTATCTTTTAGTTCTTCGCGCACCTGCTCGTTGACTTTTGATCACCTGAAAACCACAGCGAGTGAGTGATGAGCTTATCTTTTCCTTTGGTCGCTCGGTCGTGGACCTTTATGAATTTTGAATTATGCCTGAGCGACTAAGCGATGAGCTCCCTTTTTAGCTCATCGCACACTCGCGAGCTAGGAACCTGATCCACAAAAGACATCGCGATTGCGTGATACATATTTCAAACATCTCATCGCGCACTTGTGCATTGAACACAACAAGACAAAGGCAAATCATGACTGCGTGATGACCTTTGAAACAGCTCGTCGCACACTCGCAAACAGAGCAGAACTCTTCATAAATGGCTCACGATTGCGCGATGACCCTCAATTGCAGCTCGTCGCGCAGTCGCACAATATAAGGACATGACATAAAAACTGATGCGACAGAGCGATGAGCTGAGACATAACTTCAAAAAGGGACATGACCATTTTTTACGTGGTTAACACGGGATTTAAAATCAGAAAGCCCGGGAAAGAGAAGAAAGAAAGAAATTCAGAGAATGAGTATGAATGTGATCCAGACCAGGCCAAATTGCATAGGATGGAAAATTTGGGCAATAGGCATCACTGTGACTTGATTTTTGGTGATCTCTGTTCGTTGGGTTCCACTGACTATCGGTGTTTGAAGTCACATAGTGAATGCTTTTCTTTTATGCATTACTGAAAGCATAATTCTTTTCTCTTTGATTCTCTGAAGTCTTTGACACTTTGATTATAACTAATTAGATTATATCAAGATGACATCAATGAAAATATAATCCATTAACTAATTTAATGTCTTGCTTTATCCTTCTGCATTTTGGTGATCAACTTAACATCTTCAAACATTCAATTAGTTACATGTGATCAATCTCTCCCTTTGGCATTGATGGCAGCATACTACATTATCATAATATACTATTACTAATACAATATGAAATATAGCAGTTTCATTAAGATTTCCTATTGTAACTATTACAAATGTTTGGCTCTTGGTAAGCTCAAAATAGCTTAGATTTGTTTCTTGCAGAATGATTGTCTTCAATATTCAATCCCTTCACTAGATAAATGTATCATCTGATATCTCTATTTTGATAGGTGCTATGCCTTGACTATTCCTCTTCTTGATAATATCTTTTTTCTTTTGACAACAATCTTTCTCTTTGTCTTAACTCTCTCCCTTTGTTACTTCTCTCCCTTAGATGGATAATTCATATGTAATCAATTTCTCTCCCTTTGAATATTGATTAACTCTTTCTTTCTAATTTTTAGGAACTTCACTTCATGGATAATGATGTAATGTTTTCTGATCAATGAGATAATCTCTTGATTTTTGATTCAATGAGATAATCTCTCCCTTTATCATATCTCTCCCTTTATGATAATGAGATAATATCTCCCTTTGACAAAAATGCCAAAAAAAATCATCTATATCATGTTCCATCCCTTTACATAATATATTCCTTGAATTTCCCTATCCATCAACAATACAATGTCTCTAGTTTTTGGTGCATATTTGTACCTTGCTATGTACAGATGTATCTATTTCTATCCATCTCATTTTTTTTATCAACATGATTGATCTTCAAATTTGGTATAGGCTGATGCAACCTCCTAGTGAGCTTACTGACTGATAGACAAGGGTTGGACCCCTAGTCTCTATCTTAGGTATTCAAAAGTATCTTTCGGTAATGGCTTGGTGAATATATCAGCTAACTATTCCTTTGATTGAACATATTCTAGTAACACCTCCTTTTCTTGCACTTGTTCTCTCAGATAGTGATACTTTATAGCAATATGCTTAGTCTTAGATTGTATGACTAGATTCTTAGAAATGTTGCACTGGTATTATCATAGTAGATATTGCTGGTTCAAGAATATTCATATTCATACCTTCCAGTAATTATTTGATCCATGCAATATTGGAACAATTTTTAGCAGCAGCCACATAATCTACTTCTGTAGTAGACTGAGAGATGCATCCTTGCTTCTTCCTGACCCATGTGACAAGTCTGTCACCCATGAAGAATGCTCCTCCAGTTGTGCTCTTTCGATCATCAATGTTTCCAGCCCAATCAGCATCTATATAGACTTGTAGATCAAATTTTCCTTCTCTTTTATACCATAAGCCATAATCCTAGACGTTCTTCAGATATCTCAGAATTCTCTTGACAAAATTCATAATCCTTGGTGTTCTTTAGATATCTCAGAATTCTCTTGCAACTATTCCAACTGCATGTGCTATATCTGGTCTAGTATGAAAAACATACATCAATTTTCCAATCATTGATCTATATAAGGTCTAATTTACCTCATTGGATTTGTCTTCTTTTGTCAGCTTACATCTGGTAACCATAGGTGTTCCAACTAGTTTGGAATCTTCCATCTTGAATATCTTTAGTACTTCCTTGATGTATTTGGACTGAGTGATATATATGCCTGCATCTTGTTGAAGAATCTGTAGACCAAGAAAGAATTTGATCTCCCCAAACATATAAATTTCAAATTCCTTTCTCATTTCATTAGCAAAGGATTTGCATAACAATTCATTTCCCCACAGACCGGTGACGTGCTTGTTTCAAGTGACATCACCAAAATTATTTCTTAACTAGTATAGTACACTCAATTAATGATTAAACAAAGAGGTGTTTGAAATATCAAAGTATTCACTTGGCTAAGGGATGTGTGGAAAAGTGCTATTGACAAGGATATTGAATGATATTTCACACAAATTGTGGAGTATGTGTATCATTAATCGCTATTTAAAACCACAAATTGATCATAATGCAGCATATTCAAGTTTTGGCAAGCAGAAAAGAACGGTAATGGCTCTGCAAATTGTGGACTATACACTTTGTGGACAATGTGCTACTCATCATGCCGAATTCCTTCCCAAGAACTATAGAATATCTATTCCATCACCAGATGAAGACGAAGCCCTCCCTTGTCACAATGGAGATTCAGTACTAGACGGTATGTTTATCTTGCATTCTGCAATTACTAGGTCTACAATTAAAAAGATTATTGGTTATGAAAACATAGAGCCATGCACAAAGAAATTTCTCTATCCTTCACAATTGGTCTCTATATTATTCTCAAATGTCATGGCCTTGATGCAATCGGTTGAATTACTAGTAAATTTAGCTCATACGGTTGTCATTCCCAAGTACTGGGATGAAAACAAACTTAAAAAAAGCTATACAAAAATATGACCTATGGAAAGGGCAGGCACTAGTTGGTGGTTTATTTCCAAGGCATGCACTCCTTTCTAACCATACTATAATGGTTATTTATGATAATGTAAAAAGGGCGTTGGAAGCCCAAAACAGTCAGAAACTAAAGGATGTAATGCAATCCTCAGGGTCGATAATGGACTTTGCTTGGCAAGAAAAAATCCACATGGTGGTAGAAGAACTACTTAAGCTATTAGAGGAGGATTATTTTGTAGAGGACTCAGTACCTAGGGGTCAAGCAATAGACCCAACAACAGTCATGACTTCCATTACTCAGAGCCATTTGCATTGTGAAGTGAGCTCGGCCCAAGTTCCTTTCAACCAAACACAAAATTCATGGCAATAGGCTACCCAAGATCCAGGATGGGCTAATAGAAATCAATCCCACAATGATGATGGCTAGAATACAGACAATTGGGGGTGGTCCCCACATTCTCAACCAGACCAAGTATCCTCAGAATTGGATGCCATGGAAGAATAAAGCAATAAACTAGGCAATTTTGTAATTTTGATCTTTTTTGATGGGTGAAAATGTGTCATTCTTCAAAGCCGAGACAACCCAAAATTACAGTGGTAATGGAAGCCCCGAGCAGCTACGCAGTTTACTAGGGTTTCAAATAGTACATCACTTCCCGGTGCCCGATAAAAATTTTTGTAAATGTGATTTTTGGTGGGATTCATTCCAAAAATATTTAGTGGTCAGCGTGGGTGGCATTTTGGTAAATTGATAATGTCTATTGTATATGAATGAAGATGATGAGCATAGTTAAGCTATTAGTGACCACCTTTTCTCAAAGACATATTTTGAGGTGTTAAAAAGCTAATATTTGGCTAACCACTATTAGTGAAACCAATGACTTAGGTCATCTTTGTAATAGGGAAGTAGTTATAATATCAATATATCTTTTGTATCGAGCTATGAAGCTGGGTTTTCTTACTGGTTCTTTCCCGGCAAAGCTCTTGAACAAGTTTAAATAAATATATCAGTGGTAATCCCACTTTTGCCTAAAAAAAAAAACAATTCATTTCCCCCAAAAATGATATCATCAACAAAAAATTCATCAATTAGAATATTACCATCGGTATCTTCTTTTAAGTACAGATTTCTATTTTAAATTGTTCTAACAAATTTTTTGCTAATGAGATATGAGTGAAGTCTTTCATACCAGGCTCTAGGTGCTTTTTTCAATCCATACAAGGCTTTATGTAGTCTATATACCATATTTTTCTTGTCTGGATCAACAAACCCTTCTGGTTTTTCAATGTATACCTCTTCTTCCAGTATTCTATTTAGGAATGCATATTTGACATCCATTTGGTATACCTTGAATCCTTTAAATGTAGCATAAGCAAGTAAGATTCTAACTCCTTCTAGTCAAGCAATGGGTGTAAAGGTTTCTCCATAATCAATAACTTATTCTTGTGCATATCCCTTGCATACTAACCTTGTTTTGTTTCTTGTGACTTCTTCATTCTCATTCAGCTTGTTTCTGAATATCCATTTGGTACTGGTGAAATTCTTGTCATCTAGTCTCGGTACTAGTGTCCATGTATTATTCTTCTCAATCTGTTATATTTCTTCATTCATAGCACTGACCCATTCTTCATTCTCAAGTGTAGTGTTAACAGATTTAGGCTCAAAATCACAAAGTAAACATCTAGTGTTTAGTGACTTACTTATTTCTCTTGTTCTATCCTTCTTGTCTCCTATGATTTGATTATGTGGATGATGTCTTATGACATACTTGGCAAGTTTTAGTTTAGCTCTATGTTCATCATTCTGATCATCTTATTGACCTTCGTTCTGATCTCCATTGTTCGAAACATCATCTTGAGGATTTTCCTAATTTTTGGTAATTGCAGCCTGATGCTTGGGTGCAATGTTTTGTTGCTTAGGAGTGATACACTATTTCTTGGGTAGAGTATCAGGTTCTATATAAAAAATAATATTGTAGTCCTCTGGTTTCTTTTTCTTTCCTTATCATTCTTTTTTGCAAATTCATCTATTTTCACATTTGCACTTTCAAAGATTTTGTTAGATGACTTGATAAGACATTTATAAGCCTTGATTTTGGTTGAGTACCCTAGGAAGATACCTTCTTCACTTTTGTAGTCAACTTTTCCATTTCTATCATCCTTCAAAATATAACATTGACTACCAAAGATTCTGAAGTAACTTACATTGGGTGTATAACCATACCAAAGCTCATAGGGTGTCTTCTTTGTGTCCTTCTTCAATTGTACTCTATTTAATGTGTAGACAACAGTACTGACAACTTCCCTCTAGAAAGTTGGAGTGATGCTTTTCTCAATCATCAATGTTCTTGCACAGTCAACAATTGATCTGTTTCTCCTTTCAACAATTCCATTTTGATGTGGTGTTCTTGGTGCAGAAACCTATCTTTTAATTCCATGCTCATCACAACAGTTAGTGAATTATTCTGAAGTAAATTCCCCTCCTTTATCTAACCTTAAGCATTTCAATTTCTTTTCACCTTATTTTTCTACCATTTCTTTATACCATTTAAACATCTTAAATGCTTCTGATTTATCTTTTAAGAACATGATTGTCATCATTCTAGAATAATCATCAACAAAGAGAATAAAATACCTATCTCCATAGTAGCTCTTTGTCCTCATGGGTCCACATAAATTTGTATGGACTAATTCTAAAATTGCATTAGATGTATGGGTTTTACTCTTGAAACTAGACTTTGTCATCTTACCTTTTTGACAATTTTTTCACATGATATGCTCAGGCTTAGTCATGCTCGGTAAGCCTCTGCCATTCCTTTTGTTGCTTATCTTTGTCATGTTTTCAAAGTTCACATGACACAATCTTTTGTGCCACAACCATATTTCTTTATTTCTATCCATTAAACAAGTGGTGTTAGTGTCATCAAGATAGAAAAGGTTACCTTTTGTCCGCTCAGCGGTACCAATCAATCTTCCTGATTCATTGTAGATCTTTGCCTTCTTATTTTCAAATGCTACTCTATGACCTGAATTATTCAGTTGTGAAAGACTTTAAAAATTACAATTTAGTCCTTTTACCTAGTAAACATTTTCACATTTGATCAGGTTATTCAACATTATAGCTCCTTTACCTTCGATTGGACAAGGTGTATCATTTCCCATTCTCATTGAACCACCATTATAGTATTCAAAATATTCAAAATTTTTTTTATCATTGGTCATATGGTGAGTGCAGCCACTATCTAAGATCCAGACATCATTTTTACTAACTTTAGATATGAATGTAGTTTCTACATACCTTTCTTCATCTTCATCTAAATCATCCTTCATGGCTACAAATACCATTTCGATGTCTTCTTTTGATTTGGTGTTAGTGTCATCAACTCTGTTCTCAGCTAGGTAACAATCTTTCTTCCCTTTGTCCTTGTAGTCTTGGGTATCTCTTTTGTCATATTTTCGGTTGCTCTGGTAATCTCTGTTATCACCTCTATCAAACTTCTTCTCATATGATCTGTTATTTCCTTTGTCATCTTTTCTTTTGTTTGGACATCTTGCAGCAAAGTGTCCAACCTCTTTAAAATTGAAACATACAAGTGGTAATTTACTTTTGTATCTACCTTTGCCTCTTTGCAATCTTCTAGCCATTATTGCTTCAATCTCATCAAGTCCTTGATCCTCATTATCACTGTCACTATCATTTCTAACAGCATGTCTATGACTTGAGTTCCTTATCTTTAAAGAAGATTTGAATGCAGATTCTATAAATGGTAAGACACTATTATCAAAGTTATTCATCTCAAATTAAATTAGTCTACCAATCAGACTATCTAGAGTAACTGTATTATTTGTAACTGCTCTCATTTCTTGAATAGCAGAAACTCTAATAGCATATATATGCAATAAGGTTTTTAAGACTTTACTTACCAATGTCTCCTCTTCAAGTACACCTCCTACTCCTCGAATAGCATTTACTACCTCTTTGATTTTTTAGCTATACTGAGTGATATTTTCTCCTTCTTTCATCCTTAGGTCATCAAACCTCCATCTTAGGCTTTCTACCTTTTCTCTTAGTACATTTGCATCTCCTCTATGCACCAACTTCAACTTATCGCACATTTTCTTTGCAGGGATGCAGGTTTTGACATCTTCAAACTTAGCATCGGAGAGTGATGATGCAAGTTCCATCATCATGCAATTGTGCTCATGCCTTACTCTTAATTTCTCAAGAGTGTGAGATCCTATAGGAAAAACATATTCAGTATCTAGGTATTAAACAATATCATTTCCAATACCTGATAGGTCGTCTTATTCTTCTTTTCCATGATGCAAAATTGTCTTTATTCAACTTGGGCACATCTTATTTGTTCATCTTGTGATCTTTTACTTGAGCTGTTAAACTCTCTTTCTAAACACAAAAGCTTTGATACCAATTGTTAGTAATAAGTGAGAGGGGGGTTGAATCAGTGGCCTAAAAAATATTCTAATAATCAACCCAAAAACTTAGTACCACAATATCAAGTCTCTAGTTATCTTTAGTCCTATAAGATGAATTCCTTCAAATACAATTATCAAATTACTACTACTCGGAATGCTTTGTTAAACCTTATATTATATGTTTACTGAATAGCAGTCAGTTAATTTACCGAAAGATAGTAAATTATCTAGAAAATATCGATCAATCGAGTTAAGCTATGTGTAATGCAAAACACTAAAGTAATGACTCATAAACACATTGACACATGGATTTTTAATGTGGAAACCTTGTTAAGGGAAAAACCACTTGGGACCGGCAACCCAAAATTTTCACTCTTTTGAAGTGAGCTCAGTGAAGAGCCAACCCTGTTAAAGGTTACAAACACAGTGTTAGGTGTGACCTTGTTAGAGGATTTAAAATTTTAGTCTGTCACTTGATATCGGGCATCTCTATGCTACCATCCTTGATCAAACACTCACTTGGCCTGTCAATAGGTATCTGTCATCTCATGTTATCTTCATGATCAAAATTTTTGATACTCCTGTGGATGTATCTCAATATAGTAAGGATCTTTAAATCCTACTTGGTTAAGAGACTTTTTGAATCAATGGTTAAACTGAAACGGTATGATCTATTCACATATA
Source organism: Thuja plicata (assembly GCA_018584345.1). Taxonomy (NCBI): domain Eukaryota; kingdom Viridiplantae; phylum Streptophyta; class Pinopsida; order Cupressales; family Cupressaceae; genus Thuja; species Thuja plicata. The sequence goes on along the minus strand of MU227649.1, from coordinate 4,398,385 downwards.
CAACATATACTTGCCAATTTTCATATCTATTTTAATCTTATAAAACTAATCTAATCAATATATCTCTATTAATACCTTTGCTCCACTTTAGTTCTGCTTAGTGATGTTGTGCTCTATTTCTCGGTGTCTGCAGAAAACTTTAGCTCTTTCCTCAACTTGATTGATTAAGACTGTATGAAGTTGCTCTTCATCAGTTTCTCTTTAGCATCCTCTTTTCATTCATTCACCCACTCAATTCGTAATGAATTAAGTTGTCTGTTTACAGACATGATATCACCATTGTTAGGTTCTCAATTTTCTTGATCTTGGCTTTATCCACAATGCTCACCAATTAGATTTAAAGAAAAACTCTTGTTTTATCTCAAGGAGATCTTCTTGCCAACTAGAAAAAATAGCTTTAAATCCTTTTCTTATCCTTGGATTTATATTGTTGGTGAAAATGAAGATAACTAGCAGTTAAGACCATATTTACCTCTGCCAGCTAGACATTTTGTCATTTCTGAACTCAAGCTAATTTTGGTGTTTTAACTCTTTGATAGCTTCGGTCAATAATCCAGTTCTCCTCGGGCTTCTTCATCGGTTTACACTATGTTTTTGGCCATCGGTTATGCTTGTGTTTCTGCTTGTCGGTAATGCTCGTCAGTGTTCTTGCTCAGGTTCCACTAACCATCGGTGTTTGAAGTCACATAGTGAATGCTTGTCTTTTATGCATTACTGAAAGCATAATCTTTTTTCTCTTTGATTCTCTGAAGTCTTTGACACTTTGATTATAAACGATTAAATTATATCAAGTTGACATCAATGATAATATAATCCATTAACTGATTTAATGTCTTGCATTATCCTTCTGCATTTCGGTGATCAACTTAACATCTTCAAACATTAAATCAATTACATGTCATCATAAGGTGTATAAACCATAGCACTTAATGGGTGATTAAATCATTCCTTCTAAAGATACAACCAAAAAATTATTTATATCTTGGGTAAGTGTGGTGTGTGGTGCATGTCACGGTGTCAGTATTTTTTGTTTCTTACATGAGAGAATTGGTGACCCTCTTGGTAAAAAAATTATTTTTGTTATAAAATTTATACTCTATATGCTTCTCATTCATATGTGTACAATTACAAGTTTTTAGTGTGCAATAAGATACTTCTAGGGGATTTTAGTGTGTGTGTGTGTGTGTGTGTGACATTTATAGGAAGGACTATGCCCTATTAAACTATGCAAGCTTATATTATATAAAAAAAAATTCATTCCAAGTGTGTAAATGTGCACACTTGTAAATTGAAATAGGTACAAAGTGTGTGATTAACCAGCTCAATTCAACCATCTTTAAATGAATAATAGGTTGTAGACCAATGCAATTTTGCATACAATCTCTCCCACAAGGATTGTCAAATTACAATAATGGAACTTGAATCAAAATCAAATTTACAATAGGTGTATATAGCCTAAAAGTACTTAAAGATGAGGATAGAAGCATAATGGTATACATCACTTTATAATGTAAGTAAACCACTCAAATCAATAATTTTAACCATTTTTTACTATTAAACTTATGAGATTTTCTATATAATTTCAATTAATTTTTAAAGTTTTAATTAAAATAATAAATTATCCTATTTTAAAAATATTTATTAATGACATATTTCTTATACTTTATAATATTTTTAATTAGTAATATTTCTCCATAACATTTCAGCTAGACATAAAATTATTTTATAATTTCTTAAAACATGGATCATTAACATTGGTATCTAGAGAAAATAGTTTTTTTTTTTTTTTTAAATAGTTGCATATTTTATTCATAATTACTTGTTTACTTAATATCAGTATTATTTTAGACATAAATTTCTATATTACACAACATTTTTGTTGATATCATTTTTTTAATGGGAATAAGGACATAAAGTTAGAGGGTAGTCTATTTTATATATTTTTTCTCTATTAACTTCTATTTTCCATATGTAAATTGAACATAAGTATTTATGTTTTTGTTGAAAAATCTATTTTGATTAAAGAATATAAATAAATATAATTATTTAAAAAATGTTTTGTTATTTTTTTTGTCATAACTTTTTTCTAATTGTAGAAACTATAGCTCAATCAAAAAATGTTATCCAACAAAAGGTTAACATTTGAAATTCGCTCGACTTAGGAAACTTATAACGAAGGACCTATTATCAAAGATTCTTTATTAGATTTTGTTTTAGTGAAATTTCCTTCATTATGTCACCTTTGAAAATAATCAATTAGAAATAGTTATAAAAAATGAAACCTCTAATTGAAGATACCTTCTATTAGGATCTCTTAAAAAATATGTGAAATTCAATTAATTCCTTTGAAATTTTGCATGATTGCTCCTATTGATGTTAATATTTATCTAACAATGTGTTTTATGGGTTAGTCATTCAATATAGAGTTTGTGTTTTTTTACTTCCTTGGGCTATGAGCTTGTGGATGGACCTAAAACCTAAGCACCAAGGCTTAGGATTCTAGGTTCTAAAAGCCTAGTTTCTACCCCTCATATTTTTATTTTATCTTATTAACCACTAAGTGTGTGAACAATCCTATTAGAGAGGGACTAAGTTTAGAAGTCATCAATCCTTGTGGGGTGCATAGTCCCTATAATATATCATTATAGAGTTCCAAAAATCCATTGAGCTCCATGAACCTTATTCCCTTATGTTTCTTTATTAAGTTCACACCCTTAAGAGGAATGAGGAAAAAGTGACAAAGTCCCATGATCCTCATTCTCCATAATTTCCTTTTCCTTTCATTTTTTATACCCTTCTTGCTCACCTCCTTCTCTCCCTATTCCCCTAGAGGCTTGACCTCTAAGAGAATGGAACCTAGTAAGTAGACCTTAGTTCCAAGTCCACCTTTTTTCTTATACTTCCTCTTCCCTATTTCACCCCGAATTGTAATTCTAAATTCCTTACTATTTTAGTCCTTAGATTATTTTCATTCATAGATATTTTTCCCTTCTTGAACCTGTAGCTTTATTCTTCTCCCATCCTCTTCTTTCAACTGCATGATACCTTTGGGAACTCAACCTCCAACCTTTCCCCTTCTTGATACCTAACATTAGGTTCCTCCACATTTCTAAACTTTAATTCTCTTAATATAATTACTTTCACAAGAATAACTTGTTCACCAGGGATTCAACATGATAAAAATATTCAATATTATTCCAAATATTTTTTGTAGTCTTCTCTTAATAAAAATTTAGGGGCACCAAATCAACCAAATAAAGTCTTATAACAACATTATTTTGTCAATCCATTGAATTCCAAATGCCTTGGGTCATCTTGGTTTGTTTTATACTAAACATGAAATCCCATATATTTCTATACAAGAGCCTATCCTCCATAATTTAAAATTTTCACCATTAAACTTCTCCACTTTGATGTATGAGGCATTATTGATATTTTACAATTGCAAAAAAGTTACAAAATGTTATTCTATAAATCGCCCACTAAAACTAAGATTAAAGTAATAAAACTCTTCAATATAACAAAGGAAACAAAACTATATAGGCTTTGATACAAGCTAAAAGGACATTAAATGCAAAAAAAACTTCCTTCATTAGTATAAGAAGGAGCCAATCATGAAACTTCCTTACCCTTAAAACTATTAGACCTCCAAATTTATATGCACATTCAAAGTAGATAAAATAGACATACAATGTAATACCATAACTTTGTGGTTAGGTGGGAAAAATATTTAGGGAAAATACACTCAAACCAAACACAAGTAAATTGTATTATTAAAAATGAATGTGAGTACAAGAGTCCAATATAGCATCCTGTCATAGTTAGTACCCATAAATTATGGTATTTTCCAATTTCAACACCTCCCTCCTCATATATGACTACCACTCAATATTCAAGGTTCCTTAATCTATTCTATTTCAAATTATAACATAATTGTTACCCTTACATGTCATTGAACATATCAGTTAATACTCATACATGGTCATAGTGAGAAATAATGATGGTCATGGTTAACTCTTATAGTTGTCATAACTTTCCATGAAACATTATCATAGTATATCATAGAGCTGGCATAGCAACTTATGAAAAATGCCACCAAGTTAACCACAAATATAGGTCCTCCAAAGTGGATCCCAATTGCCTAAAAATTAGGTACCCTATCATAGTTATCACCTACATGTAGGATGCCACCAAACCCAAAGGTCCCACAAAGTGATTTGATAACTTATAATGTTAGAACTTGGGAAATAATAATTAATATCAAATATAAGTGTGTGTGTGTGTGTGTGTGTGTGTGTGTGTGTGTGTATAAAAAGTCTTCTCAGTATAAATCAGAGAAAATACCAGAAAATAGAATAGTATAATATTTTTTTTTCAAAACCTAAGAACTGACCCCCAAACGGTCATCAAAAATAGTATATAAAGTCACGCAAGGCTCTTTAGTTTCAACAACCAACTATCCATAAAAATAGCTTAACTAAAATTAAACTATGAAGATAAAATTTTCCAACCAAAACTAATTAATTGATTGGTTATTTTTAACTAGCCTATCATCTGACTATTTGGTGTCATCTCGTGAAGCACTCCATTCCTTAAAAGTTGTCACAAAGTTTAGTAGCATCTCTTATTTTGGCATGACAATTGTATCGAACCTCTATTCCCAAATATTTTTATAGTTTTTCATCTGTTCGAGCTTGTCTACAAGAGACTTCATCCTCTCATATCCAGCGACCATGAATGATTAAACCTAAGTGATCATTGTACTATCTTTTACCTCTATTTCTTTAGCTATTGTCAACCCTTCCATCTTCTTTTCAAAAGAAGCTAGCATTTTAGCCATATCAGCTTCAATTTATGCTCCATGCCCAATTAACTTTCTCAAACAATGGATCTGGGTGTTCATGACCTCTTTAACACAACTTAGTGATTGAATAACCTAAGTGGATTCCTCAATGGCCTATTCATAAAGAAAACCTTTCCACTCCATATTAGCCTTAGTCATGAACAATGAATTCTTTTCCACACCAGGCACTACCTTTTCTGCAAGGAACTTGTTTGTGCCATAAGTATTGACTTCTTCAATGTTTATTATTTCGGTCTCCACTCAATCCCTTTCTTTCTTCCATGTGTCAACCTATTTTTCTACAGTTGTGATCAAACTGTCAGACCTTTTGGATATATTTTCAATGTTATGAGTGAACTCATTGATTTCCTTGATGACTTTCTTCATCCAACTGAAGAAATTTCTATAAACTGATCTTTCTTTAGGAACTAGATCAAGGAACCTTTGATTCTCCAGAGACTTAACATCAAGGTTATGTTGGTTGTATTTCCAGTTTTTGAGTTAGCCCTATAAAATTTTGAAGTTCCCAGTCATTCGTATTATTAAGAGTTGAAATCCATGCCTGAAAATTGCTCATATATCTCTATAATAATGTTTTTAGCCCTAAAATTAGTGAAAAATGCCGAAAAACCCTAGGCCCTAGGGTCATTTCTATTTGAAAATGCAAAAGGACCTAAATTCTCAGTTGAATTTCTATTTTCAAGTTACCTTTTTTCATAAATTAAGTCTGAGATATATGCATGTGTTAAATATGTTTGTTTCTTAGTCTCATAAAGAAAAATGAATATTCCATTCAGTCTGGAGACTTAGTGAAAAGCATTTGTCACATTGTCTCTTGATAAATAAATATGCTTCAAAAGCTTTGGAGACTTGGCTCAGATCGTTCATTTCAGATTAGATCTAATGGTGGTCGGGTTTTCTCGTAATAAACCATGCAGTTTAGAATTTATCTAATGACAGTGAGTTTTAATAGTTGATAAGTCTCTAAATGAACTTGAGTTAGAGGTCAGTTCAAGTAACAGTGTTGTCACCTTATTGTGAAAGAGATCTTGAGTTAAGTTGAGAATTTGGAGACTTGGCAACAACCACAGGATGAAATCCAGATCCAATGGTAGTCACATGGTCATGGTAAGAAATTGAAAAGTCAAATAAGATCTGGCGATCAAGAGTTAAAAGGAAAACTATGACACGTGTTAATCTATCATGAAGTCTCATAAAATATTAGGGTTTGCTATGAGAATCTTGAGAGACTTGGGAATAACCGTCAGATTCAGAAGAAAATAAGATCAATGGTAGTCACGTGAGCTCCAGATGAAAATAATAAAAGAAAAATTATCAAGCAATAAAGAGACAAAAGGTATTTTTCATGTGGTCTCCAAATAAACCATGAGTTAGAAGATTGGTTCAGCGACAAGGAGATATAACAATCGCCAAGTCTTCAGAAGTAACTTGAGGTTAAAGAACAGTTAAATGATGACTTAGTCACAGTGTCTCCATAAGAACATGAGTTAAGTCAAAATATTAAGTGACATGGAGATAACCATTGATCTAAAGATTGATCCAATGGAAGTCACTAGGTCTTGGTGACAAACCATAGTCAGAAAGAACATCAAGCGACAAAGAGATTACACAGTTGCTAGGTCGCTAGAAGCAGAACTAGAGTTAAAAGGAAGGCTTTTCTTCGACACCATGGTGGACAGTTTCTAGCCAATAGGATATCAAATATTTTTTCTAGAGGGAAAAGTAGTCGAGTTGTGATTAATGATAGCTAGTCAGATTTGATTTCGATCTCTTTTTGAATTTTATAAGGTTTTAATAAGCAAAAATCACTCATTGATAATTGATTGCATGTCAGTTTGAAATTCCATAGCTAGAACTAGAATTTATGTCACAGTATATAAACTAATGGCGGAAGTGGTTGAATTGTAAGTTTACCAGTTTTGAAGAGATGACTGCATTGATTTCTTAGTTATAAGTAAGCATATCTGTTGTCATTTCATTTTTACTAGCTTCCAAGTTTTCAGAGCTAAAGAACTTTATAAGAATTCAAAATTTTCCAAGAAGAATAGAATTCTCCAGTAGTTGAAAGAAATGATTTCCTGGCTCAGAATTCAGAGGGAATTGTGATTGGCAGTGTTTTCAGTGCTCAAAATTTCAAATTCTAGAATAATTGATAGCTTGTGGTGAGGGTTTGCAGGAGATTTGTTTCAATATCGGTAATATATATTAGAACAAAACAAGATGAGTTGGGAAATGGGTGTAGCATCTACCAGTGGGAGAAGTGATGATGCAGATGATGATATGAAAGGGAAATGCAACAACTCTAAATAATTCATTTCCTTACTGCTTGGATCAAGCTAGAACATAAAGGTAAGTGCTTTTACCCTCACTGATGATTTGAGATTTATTAGGGATGCAAAAATCCCAAAATCCTCTAGGTATTCCTTGTTCAATTATTTTTATAACAATAGTGATGAAGTTGTTCCCATCTCAAACCCATGGACCTGTGGATTGGCCGATTTGATTGTCCTAGACATATTTGTAGATGTCGATTTCATCCTAGAAATGGCTAGTAGGTATGGTACCCTGAAAAAAAAATCAAAAGGGATGATGCCAAAGCCCTAGTTACCCTAGATAGAAACTCTTTCATGAAATTATTCAATGTATTCCATCCCATGGCTATTGAGATCAACTTGAAGATTTTATAGAATAGATATACGAGGGAGAGTGGAATTGCTTCCAAATTGATTCAGGAACATCATGTTCCAAGGAGGATGAAGAACTATATTGCACCTATTCCAAGGACTGCCCCATACTATTATAAAGACTTGAACTTCTATATAAAGTATATATCATATGCACTATGTAGAGTGCTAGGAAAGGATGGAGGACCAGAGTGAATTACCTCAGACATCTTAATGATGGTCCTAGACATGCAGATCCCTCACTCTAGTACCAACTATGATTATATATAGTATATCATAGATCAAATACACTAGGGGTTTATTGATATATAGAACAAGAAGGACAACCCTAGATTCATGCATTACTCTATTCTAATACATTTGATCTTATACTATAACTTCCCCATCATGAACTACTAGTGTCTAAGGCCTTAGAGGTTTCACCAAAACCAGCCCAACCCCATTCAATTTTTCTGAGAGTGTGGAACTATACCTCTATGGAACAACAATTTTGTGCCTTTGAAAATTGGATAGTGTATCCAATTCTTAAGTGCCTAGGCATCAACAAGACTAGGCTACTATTCAAGGTGATACAAATACTCAGACCATGCCAGTATCTTGAAAAATGGATAGGAGATCACAAATGGGGTTATTTCTACTATGAAAAGAACTTCACATTGATCAGGGTGTATGGTTGTACCCACCCTCCCCATGTTTAGATAAGGAACACCTTGATCCTCACAGGAAGGGTACATTTACCCCAAGATAGTTCAAGATTTACAATTTTACAATCGAAAAGAAGGCATTGGACCCAGTAAATAACTGGATGAGTCATTACAAGATGAATATGGCTCTTTATAGATATATTGACATAGAGGGCTTCATCCTAAGTGCAAAGAAGTTGTTGACACATATCATCCCATACACAAAGGACCATGAGGAATGCATAGAAGAGGACCTAAAAAGAAACATTTTGGAGGATGAGGAGGTTGATAAGAGAGCTGAGAAGTTCAATGAACTAATGGATATAGAGAGACAGGTGAAGAGAAAAGGCATTACTTTTGGGGGTTTCTTCCCATACATGCCATATTTGAAGATGCTAGATGCCATGGTAGAGCCCCACACTCTCCTATGCAACCAATTAGAAGATGCACTTGTAGTGTCAGAGAGGGGCTACAAGGGGCACTCATCATCAGAATATGATGATGATAGTGATGAACAATACTCAATGCCCATCTTCCCTCCAGTCAACCAAGCATTTTATGAAGTACAAGAAGCTAAGGGTAAAAACATAATTGACCTAACAAAGGTCCCTAAGATAGAGGTTATAAATGAACCCCCACCTAAAAGAAAAAAGGTTGAAATAGGGGAGCCATCTTAGAAGAAAGAAAAGAAGAAAGATAGGATTGGTTCTCTCATAACTGGAAACAAAGCATATGGCCGTCAACTGAGGAAACAAATAAGGGTAGGAAAGAAACTACAGAAAGATGAAGAAGAGGAAGTAGAGCTACCTCTTAGAACATGCATAGATGAGAGACTGATATGTCAGGATCAATTCCTTAAAGATGCCAATTTCATCAAAACAAAGGAATTCAAGGGATTCCTCATCTAGAATAAGCAACAACAAGTGGGTGCACAATTGCAGTTAGCAGGTGGTGATCCAGTGACCATAGAGGCTCTACAAACATTGCAGGATTATGATCCTAAATCAAAGAAGATCACACCTGACCAGGAAAGACAACTAGTCAAGGCTAGTGGTATGTTACTAGTGGAAGGTTGGGATTTGGCCTCTACCTTTATTATTGACCAAATTATAAAACAACCTGATGTGAAATTGTCATCATAAACACAGGTTGGGTACATGATTAGAGGGTTTGGATATAACCCAAAGTCCCAAGCATTAGCAATGTGGAGATTGGCTCCAAAATATCAAAACCCAACCCTATTAAATATTCAAGAGAAGATGGAAGGAAACAAGATAATATTTTCAGTCTAGAACACAGGAGACTTGGAGATTTCCCAAGTGCTTACACATTTTTCCCAACTAAATGAGGCTAAGGTAGTTCAAATGTCTGAGAAACTGAAGAAGCTCACTAGTGAAACTAGTGATATTGTCAAAGACAAAGAGCTTAGTCTAATAAAAAAAAAAGCACAAGAGAAGCTCATATCAGACCTTACACAATAGCTACTTGACATGCCAGAAGCTTCCCCTACTGAGCCAAAAGTATTACATGATGTTGAAATCCAAATAGAGGATACAACAATAGAGACAGAGCAAGATATTAGGGAGCACAAAAATGTAATATTGGGTGCACTAACATCAATTTTGTAGCATAGGGTAGATAGCATAAAGGATAAAATTGATGTGGTATATGGAGCCTATGGCGAATTTCCAGGCCTAAAAATAGAAGTGAAAATTTTTATATCAATTTTGAATCCCTATTATGCAACATGGTCTGGAAAAACAACACTTTTTGAAAGGTTGGCATTCGTGCAACCACTGAGGTCAGACCTACAAGAGATAGTTACCCTGGTTGGAATTGAGATAGAGAAAATAGGAGCTACCTTGTAATTTTTTAAAGGAAATGAAAATTAGACAGAGGCAAGGTTGAATATGTTTGGGCCAAGCTACAACAGATTTGTGCTTCCCACCAAATCAGAGGACAATCAGATTAAGCCACTAGGGCTATGGGGCTCAGAGTTTGACAATTTACTACCCAATAAAGAGGTTTATATTTCTGATCAAGGAGAGCTAGACATGGAAATATTTAATAAGATTTTGGATGAAGCAATTAAAGCTGAAACATATTGTAATAAAGTCATCACAGATGTCAAAAGCATAACTGATGCCAGTCGAAAAGACAGAAGGCCTAGTTGGAAAGTATACAGATCTTTGAATGGCCAAAGGAGGAAGATGTTATAGCATGGGACATCTTGACAAAGCCCAAGAAGAAAAATCTTGTTACAGTTGACCTGGACATCATGGATGAAGAATAGGAAGACACATGACACCTGTTCTTTGAGCATAGAAAGGTTAGCAATCTTAAAGAATAGTGTAAGTTATTTTGTATTAGCAGTTACTAGATCTCATTACAAATATCAAATGTTATCCTAAACATATAAAAACAAAGGCACCAAAGATCACAAGTGTTAGGGATTTTTCTTGTATGAATCACAATGCTTGAAATGTCTATATGAATCCTGTAACTTTTACTCCTGATTCAGAGAAAAGAAAAGCCTAATTGCTAAGGACTAGATAAGGTCCTTCTTCATTTTTGAGTTCCACAACTACTCAGGCAGGTTTTACCTTTCAAGATGGCTGTTAACACAGTATTTGTTAATGTGGACACTGATTTGTCAAGTATCTCTATTGAACCAACTT
>MU227649.1:4307124-4343312 GCA_018584345.1 Thuja plicata | reverse complement strand
ATTAATTATTTAAACAATGAAATTGCTTTTTAATAATTAGGGGACTATAGCCATTTTAATTAAATTAAATAGGCTAGGGGAATGGGTTATTTGCAAGTGGATAATTGATTTAAGGATTTATTTAATTGCTTTATAATTAAATACTATAGCCATGTTTGATTTTGGTTTGATTTAATTGGTCTGAATCGATTTAAATCATATGGCTATAATAGTTAATATAATTTAGTGATAAAAATCTCCTAGGACATTAAATTGATTCAAAGAATTATGCCAGGCAATAACAAGGTCGTTTGGACATAATCGGGGGTATGATTACACTTAGGAAAAATAGGGTCTATAGTTGGGACAAACCAAATTCAGGTGGTTACACTAAGATACTAGTAAGGAATGCAATTTGTGATCCTCTAGTGTTCAAGCTTCATCCATTAGTTACAGAGGAGATAGACCCAATGTGAGCTCATTCCCTAATTCTTCCAAGAGTGTTACTGGTTAACGACATTCGTATCTTCTATCACTACAACATACAAGAGCTTGCAACCAGTGAGATGAATCAAGCTTATGATAAATAATGTACCGATGAGAATCTGAAGCCCGAGCATAAGCACCTCAAAACCAAGGGTTTGACACACATCATGCACATGTCATGGAACTTTGAGACAATATGGATGATATATTTTATTAGTCATGTTCACGATATGCAACTATGGTTGGATCATCCTGTGAAGATCACTAAGAAGATAATTCACCGTGTCACTGGGTTCCCTATGCTAGATAAGCCAAAAGCTACCAAAACCCTAACCAGGGATGAACTAGCTAAGTTAACTCTTACTGAGTGGGATGGCAGAGGCATGAGACTCAATCGAGTAACTAATATGGAGATGAAATTTATCATTCATGTCATAGCTCACAAGATATACAGGTCAAGCAGAGCCAATAGTGTTGTATGCAAATCAGTTGACCTAACATACAAAGTAGTAAAGAAGAATCTGGTATTTGACCTAGCAGAATTCCAACTCACTCAGTTGAGAAAGAATATGGAGAGCATCCGAGTATCCAAAACAAATTCATGCAAGTTTGTTTCTCTTCTAATCTGCATACTCTTTTATGTTGAGAATTTCTTTCCCTCCAAAGGAATAGTAGTATGGAAGAAGGATAAACCAATTATCCATCAAAATAATGAATTCATAGCTGAGATGGGAGATAACTTTGATAGAATTATGGATGGATACTTTGAGAGTTTCAAATAGAAGATGCAAAGTAGATATAGAATTCCCAAACAACTAGTTGAGAAGTACAAAGATGAAATCTATTTTCGAGTTTATTGTGATAAGGTTTATATACAAGCATTAAATCCTAGGGTTGCATGGGTACAACCCCTACCATATGATGTTAACAATGATGACACAAAAGATATCATAGAGGCTCTTGTGAATGAACCTGTCAATCCAATGGCACCTTATTTTGGAACATATGAGGAAGCAAAGAGTTGGATATCTTTGGAGATTGAGATTCCTGAGATATTGAAAAGAGGAATGAAGAGACTTGATACATTCAAGAAGAAATATGGCAAGACCTATGAATCTCCTACCATCTCTGAGAGTAAAGAGGACATAGTTAAAACAGAGGATACTGTTAAGATAGATGAAGTTGAATCTAAAAAGGAAGAAATTGATATTAAACCTCCATAGAAGAAGAGGAAGACAACACCTGAATAGAAAAAGGAAAAAATCACTACTCATGTTGTCACCTTGAGGAGATCAAGGAGAAAAATTATACTAAGTGATGATGAGGATGATGATGAAGAAGATAATACTATGGTCTTCACTAAACAAACACCCACACTTGATCATAAGATTAAAGACCTTAAAGAAGGAAGAGCCATGAGTTCTTTGAAGTCACTAAATTATGCTTCAAGGTCAGAAGAAGAAAAGAATAATATTGAGCAAGCAATGGTGGAGAAGATTGCAAAGTGGAAATATGACCCTTCTAAGTTGAAGAGTTATATGACTGAAGACTTATTTAAGGTAGTATCTATTCCCTAGAAGAATGCAGTACAAATTGAAAAATATATAAGGGAACATACATTGAAGCAGGTCATGCATGCAATGTAAGGCTAAGAAGTAAAAGAGGCCTTGAGAAAATATGAGAATAATCACACCCCCAGATTTAGGGCATTCCAAATATTGAACAAGAACATAGAAGATGTAGCTCAACATGCCACATTAGTGTGGAAATCAATATTTGAGATAGAAGAAGGCAATGTGAAGGAAGAAGTACCGAGTACAGACCCTCCAGCACAAGGAAATGATGATACACTACCTAAGGTATAGACTATTGAAGAATCCAATGCAGATCAGATTGTAGTTGAGGTAATGGCATCACTACCCCAATCTCCTATACACAATATTGTACCTCCAAGAAAAGACAAGGTTGTAGAATCTACATCTAAACAGACAAAGACCAAGCAATAGGCTCCTCTTACTACTAAGACATGCACACCCGAGTCATAGAAAGACAAGGTAGACATTTCTACTGCTAATATTAATTCATCAGTAAATATTGAGCCAACAATTGGTATTGGGTTGATGGCCTAATTGGATTGAATACTAAAGAAAAGGATGAGGTAGGTAAAGGTAAGGAAATTGTTCATTCACCGAGTCCTAAAACAAAGGCATTAATTATTCATGGGATAGATCTAGATAAATAAATTGTGACTCCTAATTGGGATTTATCCACCCTATGTGTAGAACAAATAGATATTTTGGGAGAATTCTAGAAGAAAAGAGCCACACAAAAAAGCTCTGAAAGGAAAGACAAAGGAATAAAGTACTTGAAGATGTCAAAGGCATATGTGTAGATGCATTGCATATTGAAGTCAATGAGAGCGACTCAATAATTGACCAAATTTTTGAAATTGTCCACAAGTTCAACATAGATATGAATGGTCAGGAGAAGTTACTTGAGAAGGCAGAGAAGAAATTTGAGAACAAGGCTCTAGAGAACATTGCAAAGAAGATTGCAATTGACCAGGTGCAGCTTACAAAGATCATCAGCACTCTAGAAACCATTATGAAAAATGTTGTAGCACTATTTATAAAGTCGAGTGACTCCTCTAACTTTACTATGGAAATCAAGAAAAAGTTAGTAAAGATCGATGTAGACATAAAGGAAAGTGCAAGGTAGTTAGCACTTTACCCGAGCACCAGTTCTACTCACTTCATGAAAATCAAGTATATTGCTGATCTACAGGCTGAAGTGTTGAGAGAAGAAGCAAGGACCAGAGAATCTCTTACAATAATCTAGAGACAAATTCTACCACACATGGATGGACTGTAGAAATGCATAACACATGCTAAAACACTCATTCCTGAAAACAACTTCTCAGTTTCTGAGCTAATGATAGAGTTGTCTACAGAGCTACAAGTTGAATTTCACTTCTTGAAGGTGCTATAGGACAATTGGGACAACACTCTACCTCAAATTTTGAAGGTAGATAGTGATTTCCTATCCTACTTTGGGATAACATTGTAATATCACATTTTGGCATTCCTGTCAAAAAAAAGGGGGAAATATCATTATACTATAATAAAGAGAACATATGTACAGTGACTATATATATTTTTTGGAAACACACAAAAATAGAGTTAGTTGGACCCAAGAAGCAAAGGCAGTGTCAAAACCTGAGCTGAAAGAAAGGGGGAGTTTTGACATATCAGATATAGAATTCAATGATAATTGTTTTTTGTCACTAATGAAAAAGGGGGAGATTGTAAACCTTATGGAAAGACATATTGTCAATTAGTGTCAAAACACTTAGTCATTCAATGTTTCTCGAGTATTCAGTGTTGCCCGAGTATACAGTGTTTCCCGAGTGTTCAGCATCGCCTAAGTGTTCAACATCACCCAAGTGACAGTTTATCACCTGAGTATTCTTTTGGACCTAAGAGACAGCTTGAAGCCGAATTTGCATCTATTATTAAATATAATTTTGTTTATTGCAAGCCGAATTACAAAGTTATTTGTTGGATAAAGATATATGTAAGATAGTTTTTTTTATCCAATATGAAGATACTGATTATGATTATGTGAAGAGTATATGAGTAAGAATGTATGCATAAGGCATGTGAATGGTAGTTTGATTTAAGTGCAAAAGTATTCAGGACAACAGAGTCTCATCTATCACAATTAGGTGATCAATTATATTCAAAGGATCTTATTCAGCAATCATAGTTGCACAGAGAAGATCACCAACTGGTTCATTCTCACAGGTGGACCAGCAAAATCCTTTAACAAGGTGGACCTAACAGTCCTTTCTTTAATCTCTTAACCGAGTTAAATTGCTTATTGTATTGTAAAAAATCCTTTAACAAGGTGGACCTAACAGTCCTTTTTATGCTCCTAACAAGGTAGACCATTAGAAGTGGTCATTGTAAGCTCTAACATGCTAAAATTATACTGCAATACTAAATCTTGTGGGTATCATCCCCACCCCAATTTTACTTTTTTTTGGAAGGTTTCTGGGTAACCAAATATTGTGTTATGTGTTCTCTATGATTCTTTACTTTCAAGTTATATGCATGCAAACAAATAAGTTAATCTAATTGTGGATTAAAAGGATTAAGTTTTATTGGTTCCTGATTCACACCCCCCCCCTCTTAGTCACTGGGCACATCATATAATTCTAACACAAGGTTCAAAATTTAATATGTAATCCACAATATACATAACATATGTTACTCAAGAATTTTACATAGGAGGATTGTTTCTTACCGACAACACACCGTATTGGCCAATGACTTGACTTTGATGCCATGTGAAGGAATATTAAGGTTGTAATTAATTAATTCACTTTAATTCATACTCCAGTTATGTGTTTTTTAATTTTGATTTGATTAAATGAATAGGATTAATTAATGAATTAATACCTCTTGACGAGTGACCTTTTATGCTTTATTTTTGATGAATTATGTAATTAAATCGATCTAGTTTACAGTAAAAGCACAAATTTGTGCCACAGTTCAGGACCACTTATCAGCACAACTAAATTTGAGTACTTCTAAATAAAAATTATTTTTTGTCAAACATAAGGTCTAGCCAGATTCATTCTAGCTAAGTTAGATAAGTGGTTAAAATTCTCCAATTGGAAATGTCTATTAAATGCATGTTTTATACCAATTTGGGTCCAATTACCAAAGAAATAAAATTATTTTAGAAAATTGATGTTTCAATAATCCCTACTCTTTTTAATAATATTTTTAAAAAATATAAAAAATACCCTTTTGTAGAGCTCGGAGTCAAGATTATTTTCATATAAATTTTATAGTATTCTGATTAGATCTAGTATATTATAATTTCAAAATACAACAAGTAGGTATTTTAACATTTGAGAAGATGTTGCTTCAGATAAATAAATAAATAGTAAATCAAATAAAAAATATTTAAAATTTATATTTTACACTAGAGGAGAGAGTCCTCTTCAAGAATATGTAATTATTTTCTGAATGGTGTCAATTTGATAGGGGAAACTTTGTGGGAGATGATAACTGTCGATTTTAGATAAGTTCAACTTGAGCAGTTATAACGAAGAAAATATAAATTGAAAACCAATCTTTCTTCTTTTCTGCAATATCTATATATTTTATCTATAACATATTTTGAAATCAGAGGAAAAATAGATTATTTTCATATACTTGTTTTGTGGGAACTAGACCCCAGATTTTTAGTAGTCTTCAGCAATTTAAAAATGGACTTCAAAAATTAAAAAAATATGTCAACTCTTTTTCAAAAAAAGTTTAATAAATTATAGGCTTAAAGTTCGTCCATTTTTACACATTTCATTAGTTTACATCATCTTCAAATTCTAAACACAAATGCCACTTTTATGTCGTTAAAGTTGAACGGTTTGCATGCTATGGACCTTTTCCTTTATGATTAATACTAGGTTTGATGCCTTGGTCAGGACTTAGGGAATTTGATTTTAGACTAGGGCCTTTGATTATATCATACAATTTTTAGGTGATTACATTTTTCCCTCTTTAAATTAATGTGCGATCAGCGTGTTGATTCAAACAACATATTATGTTGATGATCTACTGAATACTTTGATTTGAAACATGATGAAACTATTGCTAATTTGAAATTGATTCTAAAGCTTGATTGAACGAAAAGAGATTGAAGGTGTTGTAGATCCTAGATTTCTTGAAGAACCAAATAAATTACACTTGTTTATTGAACTGATGTGAAGACTAGAGGATCAATTTGATATGATGTGATGAAATTGATGCCCCAACTTGCCAGATGATTGATGATAGATTGAGACCAAAATAAAAAATTTGATGTGAAGCAATGAAATCGATTACCTATCTGGTTGTTGAGGATAATAACGCCTAATGAATTTGATGTGATGCAATGAAATTTATTACCATTATAGAGATGTTAAAATCTTGATAAAATACTCAGTTTGATGTGAAGCGGTGAAACTCATATCTCATAAGACCTGATTCTGAGAGTTTGACTAGATAACTAGTTAGATGTGAATTGATGAAACTGATTTCTGGAAAAGATTTGAATGAATAGTCAATTTGATGTGAAGCATTGAAAATGATCACTGTCAAAAATTTGATTGAGATAACTAACTTGATATGGTTACTGATGAAGTCAATTATCTCTCGATGTTCTGTTAAACAAAATACCAATTTGATGTGGTGCAATGAAATTGATATCTCAACTAATGTTTGAAACACAAATACTAATAAGAGTGAGTAATTTGATGTGAAGCGATAAAATTACTCATTCCAAGATTGAATGATTTACTAATTTAGGACCATCAACTTGATATGATGTCTGATAAATTTGAAGCCCTAGCTATTGAACTTTGATTTTCTTGATAACTTGATTGATGAAGAAGATTTGAAGATCTTGAATAATGCCCCAGATATTGAGAAGGTATTGATAATATGATCACTTTATTGATAGGATTTATGATGCCCCCTTGGAATCAAAATGGACATGTAAGTGCTTGATTGAAATCTGCGAAAATCAAAGAAATGTCTTGATTAGAAGGATAAGATTAGAATGGGGATTTTGATTCTAATAGAAATGATAGTGATGAGAACCACGAAGAAAATTCTTCTCATTTGGTTAAAATCGGGTTGTGTTTGGTGAAAATTAGGCCAAAAAGGTTAAATTAAGGAGCAAAAGATTAGTTAAAAATTGAAATCAATTACCTATTGAGCATTGTTTTTACACAAGTCAATTGCTAGGATCTCGAGATTCGATTTCCTCTCTTGTAAGAATAACAAAGTTATTCCCAAGGTTCTCCAGGGTCGTGGTACAAGCTGCTTGGTTACTTAGTTGATGATAAATGTGAATGTTCACAAGGAGGCCTTTGTTGGTACATTCAAGACATCAAATTGCAAAATAACTTTAGTACTTTTTTTTGTATTTTTTGATTTATCAAAGATTTTTGATTTAACTAAGGATGTAATTTTGTCTTTTAAAGATGATTAGTTTTATATTTATGATAGAATTTAAAGGAGTAGGGTAACAAGAAATGAAATAACTTGATGAAAATGAAAACCTAACGGACATAAACTGTTGTTGATCCTTCCTTGTGAATTGAATGACAGAGAGATTTGGAATAAACCCATGAAGTATAAATCAGACAATGTCACAATTCTATACTTAATGAATGCAATCGTTTGGAGAGAAAATGTATTCACTCATGTAAGATTTTCAAAACCTATCAAATCATGAAACCACCAAGATGCACGCACATGAGATGGATTTATCATTGATCCCAATAGATGATATTTTCCATACATTTGTCACAACAAGGTAGATGAACAACAGCAAACTCCAACTAATAGAAACGTAGATTTAAAATATAGTAAAATAATTGGCTCTTTGAAAATAATGAATAAGTATGCACACATTCATCAATTTTGCATAGATAGCAGGAAATATCACACCATGAATGATGCACCAATTATAGATCTTTATTGTATTAAGAATCTAACCCCATTACATTATTTTTTATTACAATATATAGAGTTCTAATCTACAACTTTTGAATGCCAAAATTAGGGCATCAGAGACCCTAAATTAATGAAAATGAACTAAAACTAAAGATTTTCTTAAAGAAATCTATTGCTAACTAATACTAAATAAATTTCATAGATTTTTAATCCATTTACAACCAGTTTTCCCATGCAAGAGGGATCAAACTCTCTAAGAAAGAAGAGAGAGAGAAGATGGAGTTTCATTGCATGCAACTGGAGTCTTCTTCTTGGTCTTGGAATTCTCCCTTGGAATCTTCATCTAAGGTTCTCTTTGAGGTGGGAACTGATAGAGGACCCTTAGTCCTTCCAAAGTGTACTCTAGTTAGGTATCCATCTTATTTTAAGTTCAAATTCCATGCAAAAAGATGATCTCACTAGAAAAGCCCAAAATTCGGACCCGACCTCTACACCAAAATTTTCCAAGTGCAAATTTGCCTAAGTGTCAAAACCAAAACTGGAGATCCCAAATTTTTGGCTCTTTCAGAGGTCGAAAGGCCAAAATGTTGGGAGGGTTGAAAGGGTTCAAAGGTCAAAAGGAAAAAAGGATGAAAGGTTCAAAATTATCCTTTGGAGGAAAAATGGCTAAGTGTGAAAACTGCATTTTCAAAAATGGTTCTTCGGGTTCTAAGTAGTCAAGCACTGAACACTTCTAGATGAGTAGCTTGTAGCCTCTAAACTATTTCCTACACTTCCTCATAGTTGGTTTGTTTCCTATTTATTTTTTTAATCCATCATTCTTGCTTCTCTCTAAAAATAGTCAATTCAAAAGTGAAGAACTTGATTTCTTCTTTGTGTTCAGACATCCTCTGCATGTCTTCCTTTGAATAGAACAGTTGGCGCAGGGCCTCTTTGGTGATAAGACCTACCAAAATATCTTTGAACAGCTATATCACCTCTTTTTCCAAGTGCAAGGTTTATTTTTGTTGATCCGAGTACAGTTCTAGGCCAATACTTGTGAAGAAACCTTCTATTTCTTCTACCCATTCCATGACTTCCTTTTGTTTCTCCAGTATGCAGGCTAGGAACTTTTTGCAAACCTTAACTATTCTACATATGCTCTTAATCTAGGTTTTGAATTTTTCTATCTCTTTGCCCTCATAAATCTTAACCAAGATCTGGAAGTGTTTCTTCTTGATTATCTTGAGGTCTTGGAGGGTATCTTTCCATTTGGTTACTTCATAATCTAATCCCTCGTCACTCTTCATTAGATCAATCAACTTTGTGGCCTCAATTAGAATGAATCTGTAAGGCCTAAAAACTATCCTGATAACTCCTTCTCCATACCACTCAAAATCATTCTTCCAATCAGCACTTGCCTGGATGAAGGAAGGGGTCACACCTGTCAATAAATCTAGAGTAGCTCTCTTTTCTAATACGACCTGTAATGAGGCCTCTGGGAAACTTGGGTCAATGGGACCCACCATCTTATGAATGAATTTATTTAAAGCCTCATTTTTCTGTTAAGTACTTGATGGTCTCTTTTTCCTTTCTCATAAATCCTAAAGCATGTTTAAGTCCTAGGGATGCCAATGTCTTTCTTCCTTCCCTAGAAGGCTCCCCTAGTTCTACCTCTTCAAATGTATAATCCTTAGGGATTATTTGTGCCTGAGGGGTACTAGTAGATGGAACTACTATATACTTTCCAGTGACCCCTGGTGTCTTGGGTGACATAGGATATGGTCCTTGCTGGTATTTTGGCCTCTACTTGATGGAAGGCATGCCCAAATAATTCCATACTTGTATCGTCTCCTTCCTCTTCATCAGTGTAAGTTATTTTCTGAGGCTGAATCTCTTTAGTAAACCAAGTAGGTTTTCTAAAGGTGTTCACTAGCTCATATTAGAAAATATGGAGGATCAAAGACAATTTTTTGTGATCTGGGAGTCACCTCCTCCTCCGCTTCTTTCCCATGTTCACCTTCTTCCCCACCTTCCCCCTCATGTATTTATTCTTCATGACTTTCTCCTTCTCCCTTCTCCCTTCTCCACTTCTCCTTTCTCTTCTTCTACTATAGCATATTTTTCATCTTTATCTTGGCCTTCATCCCTTGAGGAACTAATTAACACTTCTGCATTAAGGCCAGTCATGGCTGCCACTGAGGTTTTGAAGGGAGACATGGATTCTATACTTACTGACCCTTGGGGAGTCAGGATGAAGCAAGGAAAAGGGACTGATGGGGGTGGAGTAGAAGTTGGCATCATAGGTGGTGGAGTAGGAGTAGAAGGAGTCAGAATGGGAGGTGGGAGAGAAGAAGTTGAAGGAAGCAGAGTTGGTGCTGGAGTTGGGAGAGAAGGGAGTGGAGTAGGAATGGGAGCTAGGAGATAGGTTGGTGGAATGGGAATGTGAGGTGGTGGAGTCAGTTTAGAACTCTCTCCTGCATCTTTATCTCCTTCTATATTCTGCGTCACTATGGCATCTTGAGTTTCAGGCCCTTGGCCAGTGTTAGAGTCCACCCTTGCGACAGGAACATTTAGTGTGGGATTAGTGAATTGGGATAGAGGTGGAGTGAGGATTACTTGGGGTTGGATGGGCACCTATTTTCCAAAGTCCATTCATGTTTTTGAGTCAGGTGTATCCTACCGTTGGTCTACAAATCCCTCTAGGCCTTTAAAATTAGATATCTGGAACTCATCTGAACCGAAGGCATCCAAAGGATTGTCCTTCTCTTTTGGATCCTATTTATGTTTCCTTGTGATCTCCTTGTCTTATCTCTTCTAAGAGGCTACCTTAGACTTTATCCTTTTTACCAAAGGTGCATCTTCCTCTTATGTTTCCTCTTGTAAAAATTCTAGTCATGGAGATGCACAAGCTCTCCTCCTTTTGTACATTTTCTTCCCTTCTCTAGTGGTAGGGGAGATTGATCAGAAGTGGAAGGGCCTTCATCCTGAGTGGCCTATGATGATCCAACTAGAGGATCTATTTTCCCTATCAGCCTAGTTTTTAGGGCCTTGTACCTAGGATTTGGACCATACTCTACTGCATGCTCATGGCCATACACTTTCCCTAGCTTTTGAGGTGGGGCCTTCTTGTATTGAGGTACAATAGACCTCTCTCCATGTTTCTTATCAGCCTTCCTGGGTGGATCCATCAATATTTTCACGGGAATATGATCCATTTGATAGTGCCTTTTAAACCATGCCTCCATTGTTTTGACCACATGCCTCACTCATAATTCAATATCGCCTCACTCATAATTCAATATCGGCATTCTCATCTTTATCAATTTCTGCATTCAGGATGGGCCTGTTGTATATCTTATCCATAGTATAAATTGATTCTAACACATTATCTGAACCTTTCTTTCAAACCTTCAGGGGGACTGTGACCTTCAAGGTCTCCTATGCTAGTGTAAGGGACATCTTTTAGTAACCCTTGATTCAAACCTCATGATCATCCAAACAATTCATCCAATGATCTTAAATGTGTGGCTCATGGATATAGAATTTACCAATGATATGGCTATATATTCCTATTGGGTCAAATCAGGCCCAAACAGTTTTATATATTTATAGTGGGTACTCATCCAACTCAAAGGCCAAGGAATTTCAAAATTTCATGTCCTTGAGAGTGTATGGGCCTAAGAGAATGGGGAAGTCCCAATAGTGCTTCTTCTTATGCTTTATGTGCTCATATGTATCTGTGAGTTGTCTGACCATTTCTAGAATGATTACCTAATAAGATTGGTACCTGGGTAGCTTCTTTTGGTTTAGGGTAGGTCCCACCACTTGGATGTATGTAAAATTATTGAACTGTATGTAGTAAGCCCCTATGGACCTCACCTTGATGGTTGCTTATTCTGACAGTCTCTTTGCAAAATCACACTCAATGGATCTGATGATTGCAAAGATGAAAGCATCATTCACTATCCTATAATCTGGTCTATCTTCTGGCATATCTACCCTTCTCATAGTTGCAGATATACAATATGGGGCCATGCATTTGGGTCATTGTTGTTTCCCATTTTTGTGAGCCTTGACTAGTCTACCCATGTGGATAACAAGTACACTATATATGTACTCATATAGAAATTTGGATTGTGCTTAACCGCAATTATTTGCTCGTCTAGTTGTCACTTATGATAGTGGCCCAATGGAACCTGGCCTTGTGGTTCCTGATATTTTCTATCAGTAGGATCATCTAGTCCTTGAGTTGGATGGACTGGGGTAGTCCATATAATTGGCTTATTAGTGTTACCACTGTCTGGATGTCATCTTTTAAATACCCCCTTCTGAGGTCTATCTTGTCAAGTTTATTCTTTGGGAGAGGCTGCTTAAGATATTCCTTATTTACGATCACATATGCATCCTCAACATTGCTCCTGAACCGTCTGAGCCCCTTTTCTATGAAGAAATCATATAATTTATCCATGCCCTTTTGGAGATGGAAGACATCTTCTATGTTATCCAGTCTTATCTCCAGAACCACCTATCCTTCTATATTTTTTACCACCCTTTCATCTGGGAGGTAGTGGTTTTCTAGGGTCATGATTAGCTTGGAAGACGTGGCTGCCACTAGATGGGATGCTGCATTAAAGAGGCCCAATAAGACCTAGGAGGTACAATCTTCGGACCTTCCCACTAGCTAGGAACACCTTACTAGGAACTTATCCCAGTCTACGTTCCTGATATCAGTATCATTGATCTCTATATACTTCTTCCTGATATTTGAAGGGGGGTGATTCCCATTGTACATGTACTTCATCAGAGATGATGTTCATTTATCAGGAATTCCTACAATAAAAATTCAAGTATCAGTATCTTTTATTTGAAAGAAAACTAAAAAGTAGGAAAGGAAAACAAACTAAAAAAGAAAAATAGAAGCAGAGGCTCTTTAAGTAGCCAGAAATGCAGTTTTTTCTCTTTCAACCTTTTTGGTCTTTGAGACACTAAAAAAAATGTCGAGATATAAAAAGGATAAAAGTATGACGAACGAGGTTAGAGAAACAAACCCTCTTGGGATTTGAGTGTGTGAAAGTCCAACCAGGGATTTAGACTCTGAAAGTCCTAAACCTCCGGATGGAGGACCCTGTCCTCGGTCATTCAGCCTTTCGACATTTTGGGGGTTTTGGACGTCTCAGAGGTCCAAAATGTCAATGCTTCCAAAAGTAAGAAATGCACTTAGGTGAAAATGATTAAGGGGGAGAAGATGGTTTTTAGACTTTTGGAGGAAGAAAACCTCCGACTAGGTAATGGTGAGAAAACCCCAACCTCTAAAAAAACAAAGAAAAAGGGGGAAATAAGGGGGGAAACCCCTCTACTAGTCCCAAAGGGAAAAACCTAAGGACCAAGGAGGGGGCATGACATGACTAGGATAAAACCCTAAAAGGATGCAAAAAAACAAACGAAAAAACAAGGACGGGAAGCGAGGATGAAAACCCTACCTATTGAACAATGAGGCGAGGGGAGGGCAATGACTACAGGGCACAAGGAGAAACTAGTAGAGCATGGTGAGTAGGAGAAGAAAACAATGGTGAGCATGCAGGCAGGAAGTAAAAAACATAGAAGGCTAAAATGTAGAACTGAGGGAAAAAGTGGCTCAGGCCACTTAAATATCCCACGGGGTGATGTCACCTATTTTTGGTGTTTCGGAGGCCAAAACACTAAACATCGAGTGGCCTCATCCCCATTCAGTGTTTCATGGTCTGAAACACCAAAAGGTCTGAAGGTTTTTCCCTCTAGCCTTTTTGGTGTTTTAGAGGCTGAAACATCTAAAGGATAAGGCTCAACCCTTTGGCCCTTTCATAATTTTGGAGGACTCTAGGTCCTCCAAAATGCTAAAAGGGTCGAAAAGGCCAAAAATACTTTTTTTTTCCTCAACAGAACCCTCAAGAAACCCAATTCAAGGAACAGGGAGAGGGGTAGACCTAGAAAAAAAAAAAATGGGAGGTCCCCATGGTTAGAGGACCAAAATGGGATGTGTTGTGGACTCACAACATTACCCAAAACATGTGATTATATAGGGTAAAATTCCAATCTACTTTGAACTTTAACTATTCACTCGAGAATGTTTTTTCATGGAGAGTGAGAGAATGAGAGGGAGAGCACTGGAAGGTTCAAATTTGAATTCTAATTCGAGTGGGAACTATAGCAATGGATGGAATCCTACCAACACATTAGCAGGGGAACAACAACAGGGGGGCATCAGGTGAGGGCTCCACAAAAGATTCAGATGAGGACAAGAAACATGCCAATGACCATTCCTGAGGAGGTGGGTTAGAAAATATGACAAAATAAAGTAAGTATTCTTCCTTCAAGACTATTGGAACCTTTTCTTCTATGACCTCTATGAAAGGGAGTTGGTCATCCTTAGTTGGCATCAAACCTATGGGTAAGTCTTCCTTCCCAAGTATTGATGATATTTCTGACTTGGCGAAGGGAGTTTTTAGCATTAAACTTCATGACCCTCGGGTGGACCATACTATCTCTACTATGGTGCTTACCCTAGTAGGAAAATTTACTAGGTTAAGGCCGAATATTGATATGATCAGACACTCTACTACCAAGAAATGGAACCTTAAGGGGCAAGTTGATGTGGCGACTCTGTCGAAAGGTTTCTTCTCCTTTGTCTTTTAAAATATGTACGATCTCTCAAGAGCTTTGTGTGGGGAACCATGGATGTTTGGTAAATAATCCTTGGCTCTCAGAAAATGGGCGACCAATTTAGACTTGAATGTTGATATGTTTGAAATAACCCTTGTGTGGGTTTGGTTCCTAGGCCTCCCCTTGGAATATTGGCATGGGGATGTTTTGTGAGATTGGTGGGTGCTTTTGGAGAGCTACTATCCATAGATCCAATGACAACAGAAAAATAAAAATTGGTTTATGCTAGAATATGTGTTAATATTCACCAGAAGGCAAACCTTCTTGAATTTATTACAATACGATCAAAGCTAAGAAAGCATATTCAGGCTGTGGAATTTGAATATGTCCCCTTTTCTTTCTTCACTTGCAAAAAAATTGGACACTAGGCTAAACAATGCCCCAAGAAACCTCAGAAGGAGAAGAGATCTCAAATGAAGAAGCATGAGAATAAGAAATAATGGAGGGACAAAATTAGTATAGTGGCTGAACTCCCAAAGTCTTTGAGTGAGACTAGCATGATGAAATGAAAGCAAATAATGACCAATTTGAAAAAACCAATAGAAATCAGTAAAGATTCTAATCTTTTGGTCAAAAATAAGGAGGATAAGAGAAATAAGGATCCAAAGGATACTAGAGAGGAATCTATGACTCCGTGTGAGTTGGATCAAGAAATCAAAGAGAACACTTGTGGTTAGTGTCAACCTTGCTCTCCATCTTCCCCAATACTATAATGCAATGGAGAATATCTCAATAGTCCTATAAGGGTGAGTTTAGGTAATGTGGATAACATTGGATTCCCTCAATCCATCGGTATGATGAACTCCTTCACACCCTTAGTATCAAACTATGAGGAATACACCTCTAATAGAAGAAACTCTATGGAAAGTGATGATGAAAATCTCTCACCTATTACGAACTTATGGAAAGAAGAAAACTTGGAGAGCTACTTGATCTCTAGAAAAAAACAAGAAGAATCTTAGAGAGAGGTTAAGGGAATAATAAAACAAGTACTAGCTTTGCTATGAAAGGAGGAGGATCGAACCAAAAAAAATCTAGTGGATCAACAAAGAAAACTGATAGTAATACTAAGGGAGGATTTCAGACAAGAAGACAACACAAAGAAGATGTAGGAACACCCAAAGGTGAGAAAATAGGAAGAAGAACTCTCAAAAACAAATGAGAGCAAGAAGCTAAATAGAATATTGTGGATGGTCGGAAGCTTACCATCCAGGATATTTTCTCCCCATCTTTATAAATGAAGATTATATCTTGGAATATTAGAGGACTGAATAGCCCTCATAAATAGGATGTCCTAAGAAACCTTGTTAGGGCTAATAAACTAGATATATTACTTATCAGAGAAACTAAAATGCTCAGAGAGAAAGTGGAAAAAGTTCATCCTTTTAAGAATGGGGGAAGTATAGGTTGTGATTTTGATGGTGCCTATGGTGGAGTGGTTATCTTTTGGAATAAACAGACTATAAGTTGTACCCTTTTGAAGATTGAAAAAATATCATTCTTGTTAAATATCATTATATTAAAGACAACTTCACCTAGAATTTGATAAATATTTATGCTCCTAATACTAGAAATGGCAGACATAAATTCTGAAAAAACCTTAAAGAGATTCGTAAGGACTATAAGGAAGCTAGATGGATGGTGATGAAGGATTTCAATACGCTCTTCAAAGAAGAGGAAAAATTGGGAGGTATTTCTTCCCATATGGAGAGTAGAACAGACCTTATGGACTACATTAATGATGAAGTTTTTTCAGTTGATGACAATTATTCAATTGTGTATTGTCATTGATGTTACACATGTATATGCACTTATGTAGTGATGTTACACAAATGTCAGCATCCAAACCGATCAAAGTTAGTATATGCCAAGTGAATCTCAATGTTTTCTGAGCTAAGTCAGGTATTGAAGAAATTTAGTTCTTACTGAGTTCACTCAGGCATTGCAGTGAAGGTTAGGCATTGAAGAATTTCAGTATTGACCGAGTTAAACAGTTAGAGTCAGCCCACTAGCAAATGATTACATTTTATGTTTAATTGGTTATATGAGGCCGATAGATTTGAGTTTTATTATTCATTTGGAAGATTATAGAGGTCAACTTGACGAGGCTATTATATATATATATATAAGGTCAAGTTTTTATTGAATAGTATGATGATATGTGATTGAATGTAGAAGCGTGATATGAAGAGCAAAGGAAAAATCAGATGGGATTTTGATTAAGGATAGATCATCAAAACAGAGCTACAATAGAATATTTGATCAGTGAGGATCCAGTTTACAACCAAAGAAAGATCTGAATTAGAAAAGACAATTTCATGTACAATTAGGTCAATCCATTATTACTTTATAAAAATTGTAGTAGTGATTCAAATCTCTTAACAGAGTAGACTTAACAATCTTTTGTAAATCCTCTCACAAGGTGACATTTCTATATTGAAGTGTTTAAAGACCTCTAAAAATGTTGATCCTTATAGGGTGATTAAATCCTCTAATAGGGTCACACATAATAGTGTGTTATTGTAACCTTTAACAGGGTTGGCTCCTAACAGGGCTCAATTCAGAAGAGTGAAAAATAGTAACTAGTTGCAATTGGTAGTTTTTCCAATATTGGATTTCCACATTAAATCTTTGTGTCATTTGTGTTCATGCTATTTACATTATGATTTATGTTTCAACACATAATCTCTAAAAGGATAATTACTTTAAATATCTTAAGATTCATTGGTTCTCTGAGTTACAACCGAATATCTTGATTGACCAAGTGACAGTGATATATTATTTAATACATCTAAGGGACTTGGATTTGTTTTTTGTAGTAACTGATTCACCCTTCCCCTCTTCGTTACTCATCTCATTTCCAAAAATTGGTATCAGAGAACCAATTCCTTGTAGGGAAGGTTTAAAGGCCTAAGCTAAAGATCAGAGATGTCTTACACAAGGGAGATCCCCAAACTTAACAAAGGAAAATTTCATACATGGTAGGAGTTGATGAAGCTACATTTATCTACTATTAGAGATGGTGGTTTACAATTCCTAGATAAAAAATATGTGGAACCACTAGTACCTTTTCCTGTGGAATAGATGCTGGAAAGGAAGAATCATAACATAATGATGATTCATATAGCTTATTCACTCAGCTACTCAGAATTTGATGAAGTCAAGGACTGCCCAACTACCTTTGATATGTGGAACAAATTGCATGATATTCATGGAGGAGATGCAAATGTAAAAAGAGCCAAAGCAGAAATTCTCAGAGGTCAGTTTGATATGATGAAAATGAAAGAAGGAGAAAACATTACAAACTACAGTGAAAGAATCAAGAAAAGTGTAAGTGCCATTAGAGCCGCAGGTGGAACAATTGAAGATACTATAGTGGTTAGTAAGGTATTGATAAATTTACTTCCTATCTATGCAATTAGAGTTTCAGTTATTCAAGAGATGAGGTGCAGCAATGATATATCTCTAGATGCATTGATTGGAAGGCTATCATCATTTGAGTTGGACAATTTTGATAATTATTCTCCTAACACTAGAAATGTTGAGTCTGCATTCAAAGCTAAATTAAACCTTGGAAAGAAGGATAGATACTCTAAAAGTAAATAGATTGACAGTGATACTAATGATGAATCTGATGACGAAGATATGGAAATCATTAAAGCACTACTTGCAAAGAGAGCTTCCAAAGGAAAAGGTAAATACAAAGGAAGAATACCATTGATTTGCTTTTCATGTAATGAGGTTGGTCACATTTATGCTAAGTGTCCTAATAAAGATGACAAATATGAGAGAAAGTTCAACAAATATAAAGGCAATAAAGATTTCAATAGTTACAAAAACTACAAGGACAAAGGTAAGAAATATTGTTATATTGCTAAAGATTCTGATAGTGATGAAGATGAAGATGAAATGGTTTACATTGCTATAAAGGATGAGTCAGATAATGAAGATGATGAAAAGACTACACTGTTTTCTCATATTAGCAAAAATGACACTTGGATAATTGATAGTGGTTGTTCTCACCACATGACTGGTGATAAAACAAAATTTGAAACTCTTGAGCACTATGATGGTGGGAGTGTCAGTTTTGGTAATAACAAACCTTGCTATGTGAAGAGTAAAGGTTGTATTTCTCTAACTAAAGGAATTAAATGTGATAATTCTTATTGGGTTGAAGGACTAAGGAAAAATATACTATGTGTTGCACATCTAAATAACATTGGTCTCAAGGTAGAATTTATGAATGGTAAGGCCAAGCTCCTGGATGGTAAAGGAAATCTAGCTGAAACTGGAAAGCAAACAAAAGGTAATTTATTTTATCTTGATCTCAATGAAATTTCATGTTTTATTGCACAAGTAGAAGAAAGTTGGTTATGGCATAAAAGCCTGTGTCATGTGAACTTTGATAACCTGGTTAACATAAGCAAGAATAGAAGAGTAAGAGGTATTCCTATTTTAAAGAAACTTGAATTAGCAACATGCAAACAATGTCAAATCGAGAAAATGAGAAAATCTAGTTTCAAGAGAAAGAACTATAATACTAAAGAAGTATTGGAATTAGTACATACTGATCTTTGTGGACTAATTGGGACAACAAGTTACACTGGAGAGAAATATTTCATTCTATTTGTTGATGATCATTCCATAATGATGACTATTATGTTTCTCAGAGAAAAATTAGAAGCTTTTCAGAAATTCAAATAGTACCTTGCCAGAGTTGAAAAGGAAATAGGAAAGAAACTAAAGTGCCTAAGATCTGATAGAGTAGGAGAATTCATTTCTAATGAATTCAATGAATTTTGCAATGAAAGAGGAATCAAGAGACAAGTATCTGCCCCTAGTACACCATAGAAAAATGGTATAGTAGAAAGAAGAAATAGATCCATCATGGATTGTGCAAGAACCTTAACGATTGAAAAGAATGTTGCTACCAAATACTGGAAGGATGCCATCAATACTGCAATTCACACCTTGAATAGAGTTTAACTAAAGAAAGATACTGAGAAGACACCTTTTGAATCATGGTACGGCTATAAACCTAATGTTCATTATTTCAAAGTATTTGGAAGTAGATGTTACATCTTAAAGGAAGAAAGAAATAGAAAATTTTATGTAAAAGGAGATGAAGGCATATTCCTAGGCTACTCCTGTAAAATAAAAGCATATAAATCCTTGAATATTACTACTCATAAAGTCATAGAGAGTGTATATGTAAAGATTGATGATTTTGTAGAAAGTTGTGAAGAACAAAGCAGTAAAGAGCCTGAGGACTACATAAACTTTGTGTACAATGAACCTGATACTATACCTAAGACAAAAGAAATGGTAATTGGATAGAAATGCTATGAACCATTGAATTCATCAATACAAACTATGCTACAACCTGTGTAACCCAGGATGCTAGCAGAGAAATCTGAATCACAGACAGAGGGAACTAAGTCTCAGATAGAAGAAACTGAGTCGCAGACAATGACACCCAAGTCTCGGACACTGGAACCTGAGCATCAGAAAGAAGAACATGATAGAATATTTGAGCATGGTGAACATAGTGGAGCAAGCCCAGAATCAAGAAGGAAGGATCTTGTACTTTCCAAATATGTCAGAAGGCGTCATGCACTTGAGAAAATAATTGGATATCAGACATAAGATATAATGACAGGGAACAAATTAAATGTACATGTTTACTTAGTGAAATTGAACCTAGATATATCAATGATGTATTGAATGATGAAAGTTGTATAGAAGCAATGAATGAAGAAATTGAGCAGATAGAAAAGAATAAAACTTGGACTCTTGTACCTAGACTGAAAGACAAGAAAGTAATTGGTACTAAGTGGGTTGTTAGAAACAAGTTGAATGAAAAAGGTGAAGTTTCTAGAAATAAAGCTAGATTAGTATGTAAAGGATATGCTCAAGAAGAGGGTATTGATTATGGAGAAACTTTTTCTCTTATTGCAAGACTTGAAGGAGTCAGAACTCTTCTGGCATATGTTGCACACAAAGGATACAAGGTATACCAAATGGATGTAAAGTCTACATTATTGAATGAAATCCTAGAAGAAGAAGTCTATGTTGAGCAACCTGAAGGCTTTGTAGATCCTAATAAAAGGAATATGGTCTGCAAACTGCACAAAGCCTTGTATGGACTGAAGCAAGCTCCCAAAGCCTGGCATGAAAGACTGCATGGTTACATAATAAGTATTGGATTTAAGAGAACTAATGATAAAAGTAGCTTGTACATCAAAGAAGACCCTAAAGACAAGATACTATTAATAGAGATATTTGTTGATGATATATTATTCACTGGATATGATGATTTATGTAAAGCATTCTTTGTAGCTATGAGTAAGGAATTTAAGATGTCTATGTTTGGTGAAATCAAATTCTTTGTTGGTTTACAAGTTCATTAGATGAAGGATGGTATCTACATTACTCATTCAAAATACATCAAAGAGATACTGAAGAAATTTGGAATGAAAGATTCCAGACCAGTTGGGACACCTATGTCTACTGGACATAAGTTGTCTAAGGATGATGATTCAAAGGAGGTAAATCAAAATACCTATAGGTCCATGATTGGTAAACTAAAATATGTTGTTCACACCATACCTGATATTGCATTAGCAGTTGGTATTGTTGCAAGGTTTTCAGCTAATCCTAGAGAAAATCATTTGATGGCTATCAAAAGGATTATGAGATATCTTAAAGGCACTAAAGATTAGGGATTATGGTATAAGAAAGGAGGAAACTTTAACTTGAGGACTTTTACTGATGCTGATTGGGCAAGAAGTGTTGAAAATAGGAAGAGAACAAGTGGTGGAGAATTCTTTCTTGGAAAGAGGTTAGTCTCCTAGACTAGTAAGAAACAGAACTCATTTCTCAGTCTATAGCAGAGGCAGAGTATTTTGCTGCAACAGTCAATAGTTAAAATATCATATGGTTCAAATAGTTATTATCAGGTATGAAGGAAGAAATCAAAGAACCAGTTATTATCTACTATGACAACACTAGTTCTATTAACATTTCAAAGAACCCAGTAATGCATACCAAGACCAAACATATTGTAATAAAGTATCATTTCTTGAGAGAATTGGTTCAGAACAAGGAAGTAAGGTTGGAATATGTGAATACTAAATAAAAAGTTATAGAAATATTCACCAAGCCTTTACCTAAGGATGCATTCTTGTATCTTAGAGGAAATCTAGGGGTGATTCCTCTAACTAAGGCTCACTAAAGAACAGTTTAGTGATGCATCAACCAAGCTACTGAACATATAAAACATGTTGATGTAGATTGTCAGAGCTCATTGCATATGAATCAGTACATTCAAGTACATTAAAACTTCATTGGATATTTCAGTTGGTGTCCTTGGAATTTGTTGTCAAAGAGGGAGAGATTACTATATGTCATAATGATTATTGATAGAGAGATTGATGATAGAGGGAGAATTTTATCAGAGACAGAGATTGATGTAAGAGGGAGAATTTTGTATTTTAGTTATTGTTGATAGAAGGAGTTTTTTGGATGTGAATCAGAATGAAGATAAGGACATTAATAAAACTTGATTCATTTTATTGTTTCTCTAAAATTATTTGTATCATGATATGTTGTGTTTCAATCAATGCCAAAGAGGGAGATTATTGATGAAAATTATTCAATTGTGTATTGTCATTGATGTTACACATGTAGATGCACTTATGTAGTGATGATACACAAATGTCTACATCCAAACCAAGCACAGTTAGTATATGCCAAGTGAATCTTAATATTTTCCAAGCTTAGTCAGGTATTAAAGAAATTCAGTTCTTAGAGAGTTCACTCAGGCATTGTAGTGAAGGTCGGGTGTTGAAGAATTTCAGTGATGACTGAGTTAAACAGTTAGTTTCAGCCGACAAATAGATGATTACATTTTATGTTTAATTGGTGATATATATATATATATATATATATATATATAAGGTTAAGTTTTTATTGAATAGTATGATGATATGTGATTGAATGTAGAAGTCTGATATGAAGAGCAAAGGCAAAATCAGATGGGATTCTGATTAAGGAAGATCATGATAATAGAGCTGAAATATAATATTTGATCAGTGAGGATCCATTTTAAAACTAGAGCAAGATCTGAATTAGCAAAGATAGTTGCATGTACAATCAGGTCAATCCATTGTTACTTTCTAACAATTGTAACAGTGATTCAAATCTCTTAACATAGTATACTTAACAGTCTTTTGTAAATCCTCTCACAAGGTGAAATTTCTATATTAAAGTGTTTGAAGACCTCTAACAAGGCCACTCCTTATAGGGTGATTAAATCCTCTAATAGGGTCACACCTAATAGTGTGTTATTGTAACCCTTAACAAGGTTGGCTCCTAATAGAGCTCACTTCAGAAGAGTGAAAAATAGTAACTAGTTGTAATTGGTGATTTTTCCCACATTGGGTTTCTACGTTAAATCTTGGTGTCATATGTGTTCATTATATTTAATTTATGCTTTATATTTCTACACATAATCTCTAAAAGGATAATTACTTTAAATATATCAATATTGATTGGTTCTCCAAGTTAGAGAAGAATATCTTAATTGACCGAGTAACAATGATATATTATTTAAGACATCTAAGGGACTTGGATTTTTTTCTTGTAGTAACTGATTCACCCCTCCCCTCTCAGTTACTCATCTCATTTCCAACATTTTGGACATGGAATTGGAAGGAATTACCTATACATGGTATAACAAAAGAACTGGCAATGATCTTATTCAGGTTAAACTTAACAGGTCTCTTTTATGACATGAATGTCTTTCACAGTACATTCTCTCTCTATCCTCTTCTCTTAGAATTGGGTCTGACCACTTTCCTATCTCCCTAAGTGCTAAGAAAAACATTCCTTTTCATTTTGAAAAAATGTGGACAGCTCATCCCAATTTGAAAGATAGCATTGCAGACTGGTGGAATTTTAAGCTGGAAGGGGGAGCCATGTACAAAGTTACTAAAACAATGAACAAAATTAAAGGAAATGTCAAAATTTGGAATAAGGAGGTTTTTGGTGATATCTTTCTTTCCAAAGGAATATTACAATAGGAAATAAAGGATATTCAAGAGAAAATCCAAATGGAAGGACTCTCAGAGGATCTAAGAAGAAATGAGAACACCATGCTATCTGACTTTCATAATATCATATCTAAGGAGGACTCCTTCTGGAGACAAAGGTCTAGGGCCCTCTGGTTGAAGGCAGGGGATAAACATACTAGATTCTTTCATATGACTACTATAAAACACAAAGCTATTAAAAAATTTCTAACATGTCTCCTAATGGGAGAAATCTCAATAAAGAGGAAGATATTAGAAAAGAGATGCTTGGCTACTTTTCTTCTCTCTTGACTAAAGATGAGAATTTGGGTGTAACAAATTAGCTTCTCTTGACTAAAGATGAGAATTTGGGTGCAACAGATCATGAAGAAATTTTAACTATCATCCCTTAGATGATTGATGTTAGGAATAACAAAATCCTTAAGGCTATTGCTTTTGATAAGGAGATAAAAGTTGCAGTGTTCTCTTTTGAAGGAGAAAATACACCTGGTCTTGATGGTTTCCGCATGTTCTTCTTCCAGAAATATTGGGATATTTTGGGAAAGGATGTTATGGATGTGGTTAAAGAATTCTTGGGTCTAAAACAATCCTGAGGGAAATTAATGCCACTTTCCTTGTGTTAATTCAAAAAAAACCAAGGACCAAAATGGTGGATCCTTTTAGACCAATAATCCTTTGTAACTCCCTCTTTAAAATTATCCCTATAGTCCTTACTTCCATATTTTTGTCTTTATTTCCCTTGGTCATTTTCCCCTAGTAGAATGACTTTGTCCTTGGGAGGCAGATTCTGGACTCTATCATGGTTGCCCATGAAAATATTCATTCTCTAGAAGCAGCTAAAAAACAAGGTTTCTTAATGAATTTGGATCTTTCCAAAGCTTACGATGGGGTGGATTGGAAGTTCTTACAGAAAGTTCTTCAGTCTTTTGGTTTTGATTTTGGGGTTATCAAACTCATTCTGCAATTGGTAACTACTGTGACATCCTCTGTCATCATTAATGGAGGATCCTCAAAGTTTTTTAAACCTACAAGAGGCCTTAGACAAGGCGATCATAACTCCCCTATTCTTTTTTCCATCCTTGTAGAATGCCTTGGGAGGTATATCAATAAACTGGTTGGAGAAGGTTGTATTACCAGCCTTCAGCCCTCTTTTGCCAGTACTATTTTCTCCCATGAGTAATTTGTGGATGACACTCTTATTATGGGGGAAGCTAATATCAAATAATCAAGGAATTTGAAGAGAGCTCTCACTTCTTACACTTTTGCCTCAGGTCAACTCATTAACTATTCTAAAAGATCTATTTTTCATCAATACCCCTAAAGAAAGACAAAAAAAAATCTCAATTATTCTTGGGTGTAATATTGTTGTCCTCTTGTCTTCCTACCCAGGTCTTCCCCTCTGCACCAAACCTTTGGATAGCTTCTGGAACTCTATCTTTGATAGATTCAACAAAAAGTTGGCTAGGTGGAAAGGAGCTCTTTTAAGTAATTTAAGAAAATTTTAGCTCCTAAAGTATACTCTTCAGAATCTCCCAGTGTATGTGCTGAGTCTCTTTAAGATACCTCAAAAATTTTCTAATATTATTGAAAGGATTAAGAAATGATTCCTTTGGTCAGGAGTGGAACAAAAGAAAAGATGCAGCCTGGTGGCATGGGAAAGTGTCTACAAACCAAAACATTGTGGAGGGCTTGGATTGACAACTATAAGAAATGTCAATAAATCCCTTTTGGCTAAGAAACTATGGAGAATCTATGGAAATAAAAAAAAGATGGAATACTATTATAAAAAACAAATACCTCTTTAGATACAATACTATGGAGGACTTCATTGCTGACAAGGAAAATATTAAAGGCTCTAACATATGGAATAGTATCTTTTCCTTCAAAGACCTCATTATCAAAGGTATGAGATGGAAATAGGGGGATGGAAGAAGAATTGAATTCTGGGATAATTGCTAGATCCAAAAGGCTCCTCTATCCTACAATCAAGATTGGAAAGAATCTGTTGATCACTGTAAAGAAACTATTGGGACTAAAGTGAAAGACTACTAGTAGGGTAACAACTGGAGGAAACTTGAAGTTACAGGTAGAATACTTATTTCCCTCTGGCGTGATCTGCAAAGCTGGTTCATTTATAATAACCAAGAGGATAAAATCATCTGGGCTCCTACGACTAATGGTAACTATACTGTGGATTCATCTTGTGATCTTATCATTAAACAGGAGGAAAGACCTTTATGTTTACAAGTGTGGTACAAATTTATTATTCCCAAAATCAATTTCTTTTTTTGGATTTTAGCCCAGAATAAACCTCTTACTCTTGATAATCTTAGCAAAAGGTGTTTTCAGCTCCTGAATAGATGTTTTATTTGTATGGAAGAGGCTGAATCTTGTGATCATATAATGATGCATTGCTCCTTCACCCGTAGTGTGTGGGATTTAATCTTTAAGAAATGGAGTATTTGCTGGTTTTTCCTCTTCTCTGGAAGGATTTTGTAATGCAATGGTGTTTTCCTCTTTCAAATGACCTGGCTAAAGAATTATAGAAGCTTCTCCTCCCCCATTTTCGCTGGAGGGTCTAGAAGGAAAGAAATAACAGAGTGTTTAGGGATAAGCATTCTTCACCTAAAGTGTTCAGGAACCTTATTTGTATAGGGGTGGAGGAAAACTTCAATTTCTCTTTCAACATCAACAATACGAACAGATCCACTCAAATATCTTAGGAGAACATCATAAATTGGAATTTTTTTACCCAAGCCCCCAAATCTGTTCATCCTAGAATGTATGTTGTTTAGACCTCCCCCCTATGATTGGGTTAAAGATAACTTTGATGGTGCAGCTAAGGAAAACTTGGGAGTGGCTAGTGGAGGTGGAATTGTTAGAAATTCGATGGGAATTGGATTTGGTGTGGTGGTAGTTCCTCTAGGGGTTCAATCCAATCACAGAGTTGAAGCTATGGCAGCTCTCAATAAAATGTTACTAGCAGAAGAGCTGGGGTACAAATTTTTTTTTCTAGAAGGAGACTCTCTTAATATTATTAATAACATAAAAGGCATAAGTAAGGTTTCTTGGTCTATCGAGCATATCATTGATAAAATCAAGTGTATTTCTTCGAACTTCAAGTCCTTTCTTTTTACTCACAATTTATGTGAAACTAACCAAGTGTCAGACTGTTTGGCTAATCTTGGGGTTAGAAGTGGTGTTAGTTGTAAATGGAATGGAACAATCAAGATTAATGATGAGATCGATGATGACATTATTTTTCCATTAGTATGAAAATAAGATCTCTAGTAAACATACACCGAAATATAGACAAAGAGAAAACTGAAAATGCAGATATCAGAGATCACTAAAAACTGCTAAGTACAAATAGAACTGACAACACATTTTTATATGTAAAATGAAAATGGAAAATGGAAAAGATAAAAAGGAACCCGACAGTGGAACCCAACGAGCAGGACAAAGTGAAAACCAAGAGAACATTCAAAGAGGAACCCAAGAGATAGTTCAAGAAAGGAACACCGAGAGAAAGTCTAGCTGACTTCAGAGCATAACCGACCGATAAAAACTAAAAGTCAGTTGAAGCCCGTCAAAAGTGGATTTGACTTCCACGTCAGATAAAATAGTCATGTTCTATTTATTGAGTCTTGATTTGTTGTTAAACACATTACTTTAGGGACAAGAAACATTATTGTAAGTGGTCTAATCATTCTAGCTGATTTAAAACACAGACTAGGAGATCAAGGTCAAGTTGTAAACCTGTGATCTTAGAGTTAATATTATTTTACATGAAACTTGATTAGGTCAATCTATCTTATAAATAGATGTTGTAATCATTCATTATGAATTATGTGAGAATATAAAAGAGGATTAATGAATCCTACGAGCACATCTATGGATCAGACTAAAAGTTTCAAGAACCAAAACAACAAAAGGTGAATTTGGTTATCAAGAACCAAGAATAGAGGCTACCGAGAAACAGAGGTATTATTCAATCATAGTAGGTGATATAATTATTCATGTAATATTAAATGGATTTGTAATCAACAATAGGATATTCCATACACCAAGTCAAATTTTAATTTTCTTACATTCTAACAAGTGAAGCAAAGTGTAAAAATCCTTTCAAGGAAGGTGGATTTAACTGTCCAATTGTAAATCTCTTAATCAAGTGCACACTAAATAGTGTTGCTAAATCTCTTAATAGGGTAGAATTTAATAGGTATCCATAGATACTCTTAATAGGGTAGATCATCAAAAGTGATCAAATTGTAAGCCTTAAGTGGCCCCTTCCAATCTGCAGATAGTGAAGAATTTGTGGGTGCCATCCCCACCGCAGTTTTTACTTCCTAACAGGAATTTTCTGCGATATCATATCTTATGTTATGTGTCAATTACTTTCATGAATGTTTCTATGAATTTTCACATGTTTAATTAAGTTAAAGAATTGATAAGTCTTACATCAAGATAGTATAGAACAGATGGTTGGATAAACATTTGATAACTCAAAGGATAAAGGTTAAAAGATACAAAAGTTTTAGAGGTATTGATTCACCCCTCCCCTCTTAGTACACACTTCCCATTAATTCCAACAATTGGTATCAGAGATAAGTCTTTTATTTGGAAATATTAAAGGTTTAAGAGAAAAGATCATGCAATGGAGAAGTATAGACTTGACAAGGGTATTGAGAATAAGAAGCTAGAAATTTAGATCTTCTATGAGCAGTACAAAGAAGCAAGAATCAAGATGAGACAACTGTTAGATGAAAGAAATATTATGGCATCTTGCTGTATTGAAATAGATTACCATGAGGAAGAGATACCAGATTTGTTTTGGTCTTCACAATTAAATACAAGCAAAGCATCAAACACATCAGAAGAAAGCATCACAAACCAAATGAAATCAATCAACATCTGGCTGGACAAGTGAAATCTCTGCAAATTGGTCAAGAGACATAGATTGTAAGAATGATTGATGTCATGAACAATGCTAGACAAGATGAGCAAGAAATAACACTAGCAATTGATGATAGAAGGAAGATTACTAAAAATCTACAAGAGAAAGAATCTGAAATATAAAGATTAACAGAACATCATCATGAGATTACAAATTAGATTATTTTTATGATTCAAGAGGAAAATAGAATGAATGTTGAAATCATTGAAAGAATAGAAGTTGTTGATGAGCTAAGGGAAGAAAATGAAAAGCTGAAACAAGAAATCAGAATTCAGTAGCAACATAATGAAATTATCAAGAAATCTGAAGAAAGCAATAAAAGTATAGATGATTTTCTTGAACAACAATGAAAAGTCAACAACAACACCGGTCTAGGCTATACCAAGAATGGAGAATCACCCAATCAAGCTGATCCAAAGAATGTCTATGAAAATCCAAGACCAAGAAATTTGACATGAAAACACTGTGGAAAGAAAGGCCACACATCAAATAAATGTAGGAGTAAAATGAAAGGTATTCCTAAATCTACATCTTCATTCATAGGACTTTGTTATAAATGTAACAAGAAAGGACATAAAGCATATGAATGTAAGTCTAAGATGAAACAACCAAAGAAGGAAACCTACATGGAAAAATATTGTCCTACTTGAAAAATGAATGGGCACACAACTCTTGAATGTTGGAAGAAGAAAAAGAAAGCATGGAAGCCAAAAGGTCAAGAAACTACCTAACAACCAAAAAGAGTTGGTAACCAGTATGTATAGGATTACAACACATGTAAAAATTGTACAACATGTGGAAGATTTGGTCACATTGCTGCAAATTGTATGAGACAGTGGAAAAGAAAGTCTAGAGGCTGGACTAACCCTGAAATGGCATGCTTACACTATCATAAAGTTGGTCATCTCAAGAAATATTGTAGAGAATGAATGACAGAGACAAGCACATTTCCCAATGGAAATACCATTGAAGACATCCAGAAGATGAGAAACAAAATGTGGAGGAGAGATACCAACAATGATGAAGCCAGACTGAGAAATACAATTGTTGACACCCTACCCAACAGATCTGGTGACATCACCACCCCCACCTAAGCAGAACAAGTAGGTATGGAATTGCATTACACCAAGTATTATTTTACATAAGTTCCATCATATGTTGATAAAATGTCAAATTAGCATAAGTAAAGATGCATCATGATATTACTTGTTAAAATCTGTGATAAACTATTCCATCAGGTAATACATACCAAAATCCATCAAACCTAAAACTGCCTACACTTACCGAGAATCATCAGTTAACATGTAAAAGATAAAGTTACTAGTGTAAACTGAGACTCGTTAGTAATCAAGCAAGTTGAAATAAGTTTTTTTTGCAAAACACCAAAACCCATCAGTAAAATAAAGAAGTGAGACGACTTCCCTGAAACATTGCATTGTCACCAAAGAGAGAAGTTATTGTTCAAACCAATGGCTTTGTCTTCACACACCGAGGAGTGGTTGATAACTAATGACTTACTTTTAGGGTAAAGTTCTATAAAAGGGCAACAAAAGGGTTTCATTATTCACCAACGATCAAAGCAGAGTGATGAGAGTAAAATTTGAGCACACAGTGACAACATCACAGAATGACTTCAACTCAACCTAGAGCACTCCAAGAGATTAGTGACCACTACATAAGTAAACAGTAAGCTCCTACGATAACCAAGAACTCTATTTTATGCATTTTTTAGAAAGCCCTAAAATGTTTGAGACAATGGCCACGACTTCAAGAACCACCAAAATGAAGAGAATCAAGAAGGATAAAGTTAAAATTATCAAGAATTCTACCTGTGAGGAACCCCACTATAAGATATTCCCTAAGGTTGCATCTCAACCCGACAATGCTGGATCATTCTCGCAGATACCAGCTAGGGTTTTTCTCATCGAAGATGTGGGGAGCATACATACACTACAAGCTTGCATAAATTGGTGACTTAGAGGTGGAACAAGCTTTCAAGAAGCTATGTAATGAGGATGGATCCATAAAAGATGAGCACAAGAACATAGAGGTAAAAGGGCTCACTAATGCCCTATTGTTCCAAAAGGTATTCAAAACTGAGTCAATTCGGTTAGTACTGAGTTGAATTCACAACCACAAGCTATGGATGGATGAGCCTAAAATGATAACCCAAGATGTTATTCATGTAGTCACAGGTTATCCTATAACCGATAAGGTAAAGGCATTGAAACACACACCCAAGGCTGAGATTGAAAAGAACACAGGAGCCAAGTGTGATGGCAGAGGACTCAAGGTATAAACTATCACAGATGCTGAAGTGAAATTTGGATCCTGTGTCCTAGGTTACAATTTCTTTCAAGCTAGCAGGTTGAGCAACATAGCATCTACTCTAGTAGATACATCATACAAGATTGTAAAGAAAGGAACTTAGTTGGATCTGTTAGAGCTTCTACTTAACCGCCTAGAAGAAAACCTTAGAACAATTAGAAATACAAAGACAAATACATGTAAGTATGGCTCACTTATCATGTGCATTTTCTTTTACATCCAAGAATCATTTCCATCAATATGAGATGTAAAATGGGATACCACAAGACCAGTCACCATGCAAATCAGTGAATACATAATGTTGGTACTCCTAAATTTGGAACAAATTTGGAGTGACCATGTATTGATTTTTAGACAAGCAAAAGTGAATACCCTAGAAAATTTTGTGTGAAAGGCTCAGTTTGAGTGATTGAAAAGATGCCCGGATGATTTTCATGAGATACAAATTGGGGAGAGGATTTAATGCCTTCCATTTGACATATGCAGTGGGCCC
This sequence comes from Thuja plicata, assembly GCA_018584345.1. NCBI lineage: Eukaryota > Viridiplantae > Streptophyta > Pinopsida > Cupressales > Cupressaceae > Thuja > Thuja plicata. The sequence continues at coordinate 4,311,785 of MU227649.1, read as the reverse complement.
CAGCTCCTAAATTTCAGTTCTGACATGTTTATGGACTAGTCATTTTGAGGGGGTCACCTAATTCTGCATTTTGCTAGTGTCATTTTGCTGTCCGGAGCCTACTTTGCTTTTGAGTATCTTACACCCTGTTGAATTTCATAAGCCATCACTTTGGGAATGGTTTCCATGCATATCAAAGACCTTATATTTTAGATCTCAGGTCATTCCAAATTCATTTGATAAGTTTTCATACTTCCCAAAGTTGGTTGTTCATGAACTGTTTGCATTTTTGTCCTGCCTAGAAATCTGAATAGCCTATTTTGACATGTTACAACTTTTGACCAATTCACCCAATTGAGAAAATTCCTTTTGTACTGTGTTCCAGTGGTCATACACTCAATATTTTCCAGTCTGCACATGTTTATGAAATAAGATGACAAGTTTTTAAGAACCATTCTGATAGTGATTAATTCTGATTTCCTGTGTTTTCAAGTGCAGAATTGGTAAGTTGTCCAATTTGAGATTTTGAAAATGTGTACTCGGGTGAACATTTTGGATAATTGTCTTGTCCCTTGTATTGCAAACATAGGAGTGCACCTATTTGAAGATTTACAGACTCCTACCAATCCAGTTATCCACTTTTCCAGAGCCTTTCCGTTTCCAATTTATTAAAGTTTCACTGAAGTGCAGAATCCATATTTAAATGGCATAATTTGTCCCTTCCCCATTTGCACCCCTTTTGAGGTCAGACATAATTGAATATGGAATTGCATTATAGGCCTAGGAATGAACTCCTTTGAAGATTCCCAAATTTTGACCAATTCGGTAGATCACTTTTCTTTGCCGATTCCGAACCCAATTTCTGCATATCTGTTGTGCTTTGGTTCAGAAAGTGTTTTGGGTGCTGACTTTACACATTAATGTTTTTTTTTATCTGTGGACCATCAAAGAAAGTTAGTGATAGTTTCACGATCCTTGTATGAGACTAAATTTATGTTCAAGGGTTCAGACTTCAAGGGTATTTTTCAATAGGGTTTTCAAGTTCAGTTTCAAAGGCAATTTATTCAGTTTGCAGTGCGGAAAAGATTTAAGTTTGCAAAATGGTCATTTTTAGGAAATGATAACTTTCTGTCTGAAGGGTGTTTTCAGGATCCGATTGTGGGACCATCTTCATTACATATGAATGCACTATCTAACTTGATGGCAAAGTTTTCGAATTTGATTTACTCATTTTAAATGATTAATCTAAGAAGGGGATTTATGGTGATTCCGCATTTGTACCTATGTGGTTTTCTGGAAGGCTAAGTTTTCACTATAGTATCTAGTGCCTGAAGACGAATCTGGTGAAGTCCTTTTGCATGCATTTTCAATGGTAGTCAATGAATCTTTTTGCCGAATGCCAGAGTCAGATTACTTGTTTCAGTGAATTTTTGAGGTCAGTTCCGGAGGCCAGTTACCATTAATGTGATCAAACTGCCTAAGTGCTAAAATTATTATAAGGTTACCACTTTGTTCTTTATGGTAAAATTTTAAAATGCGAAAGGATGGACAAGAGGCATCAGCTACAAGAGTGCTTTCAAATATGCAAAGCAATAATCAATGCCTTCCACCATTCAGCATTTTGTCAGATTGTCCACCTTGTCAAAATTTTACTTTAATGATTAGTTGCATTTGCATACGAATAACATGCAATCACCAAGTCAGAGAACATTCTTGGTTTCTTTCTATTTTGGATGGTTGTCAACACCATTTTTGCAAAAGTATCCATTAAGGCATGAACAAGATGGATGAACTTTTGAATTCTTTATGCGTGACATTTCCATACTCGAATTGAGACAAATAACATTTTCTGTCAGTTATATTTCTACCAATTCATGACATTCCATAATGACAGCATGGGCATTAAGAAGAAGTTTAGTTGTAATATCCAAAACAAATGCAAAACATTAGGTAATAGTTCCGTGTGGAATGCAAATCAATGTCACAAACATTGTTATGTTCCAAAGGACTGTGAAATCAAAGATACTAGTAAAAATGGAAATGGATCAGTTTCAGATGACTATGTAGAGACAATAGCGAAGCACAGGATTCTCTTGGAAGTCATTCTAAATTTGTTACCTTCAGAAAAGGAACGACTTCTTGTAGCTTTTTAGTGAAGTTATTGAAGACATATATTTCCCACGCTATTTTTTATGGAGAGTATTTGTGTTGTAGAAACATTAATATAGTGGACAACAAATACAATTGCCAAACATAAAGCCCAAACACCCAGTGCATAGTTTTCAAAGCAAGGGCCAAGCTGGAGTGTCAATGTGAAAATAGTGAAGGAGATTTTTAAAGACAATAAGGAGGTCTACGCTGCCAAAGGAGTTGGGAGGACTGCAATCCCAGTAGATTGCACAGACAAAGGCATGAATTGTTTGACAGGCTGCGTAGTATATTGGGGAGAATGGAGGATGTATTATGTTTTAAACATTAAAATTGCATACAATGAAGGAGCGGAGGAACATGTTATTTTGAAGACATGCATGGAAATTTTGAAAGCCAATAAACAAGATAAATCTGCACAGAGTATAATATGATGGAGATTTTAAAAGATGCAAAGCATATCAAATGCATAGTGGGCTGCGTAGACAGCAAGGAGTTTTCTAACAAGGTTTTAAGTCAAAGTTTATGCACATCATGCGCAGTCAGCTGGTGATGAGTGTGCAGCATTTTGAGGGGAATTTTACACAGTATATAACACAAACTAAAGTGCAATGGAGGTTAGTAAAGGAGATTTCCAGGTTGCACAAACAGTCTGAAACATAGACATTGCAAAAATCCCAATTACTGAGAAACTGCAATAGGCATATGGAGGAGTGATTTGATGTTTTGGGGAGTTTTAAATTCAAATTTGAGGAAGTAAAACCATAGTAAGGGGAATTTTGACTTCTGGAGTGCACTAGAGGCCTCCATTTTCAAAGATAGAGTGCCATTAATGAGCAGTTCTCTTCAGACTTTCAGCAAAGATGAAAAACAATGAAATTCTTTTATCCCATATTGCCTGTGTAGTTGCATTTTTGGTCTTTATATACCAAAACACATACTTCAAAGGTAAGTATGAGAGCCCAGAGGCTCTTGGTGAGCTCCTAGGGGCTGGAGGTCGACTTGCCTAGGTTATACATAGTATTTTGACATGAAATCTGAAAATGCTTCTAAAAACATGAGATCTATTATCCCTCATTTGTCTGGGGAAGGCATTCTGAGATCTTTATATGCAAAAATGAAGACATATGAATTTGAAGAAAGAGGAAGAGGCTATCCACGCACGCCCAGTCATTTGATCACCTCAGTTTTCGTGCCCAAAAATGAAGGAGAAATTTTTTTGACGAAAATGGCATGTAACGTTGGTCGCACAGTCACGAGAAGTGCTTGGTCGCCCAGTCGCAGAAAGGCTCCGGTCACGCAGTCGGGAGAGAGATTAAAGATAACCTCCAACATTCAGAGAGTTGGCCACTGACCGCTAGCGGTTAGTCATGCAGTCAGAAGATGCCAGGAGTTAACCGCCGAGACTTGGCGACTAACCGCTAGCGGTTAGTCGCGAAGTAGCCAGATGCCGAACTTAGTTGCTGCGACGAGGAGTTAGCCGCTGGTCGCGTAGTCGCGAGATGGAGTTAGCCACCAGATGCCAGTCGCGAGGTCACCTAGAGTTGACAGATGAGTTAAAATTTGCTTGCAACTTGGAGACTAAGGTTGTCGCATGGTCGCCGGATGTAACTGAGGTTAAAAATGAGTTAAAGGCACAGTTTATGACAGTCAATATGAGCATGCCACATGTCGAAATCTGGTGATTTCTGGGCAAAATATGCATAAATCTGAGATTTTAAAAGATTTTAAAATGTGCACAGGGTTAATTTAAAAGGGAATTTTATAGTTTTATTGCAAATCTTTATATTTTTATTTTTGGAGGTTTTTTGAAGACACTGGAAATCAGATTTTTGCACAATAAAGGATCAGATTTGGGATGAGAAAAGAATGATTAAATTTGCACAGAATGAAACAAATATGTTTATTTGTTTTTAAAGACTTGATATTTGATTTTGTGGGGAGATATTTATCAGAGGATAAATCAGATTTTCTTAGGCAAAGAAAGGTCAGATTTGAAAGAACTTTCCGGGAGGTTTTTGCAAGCATATATTTTATCAGATTTTCAAAGATATTTTGCCAAATGAAATTAGATTTGATGGAATTTTCAATGGGAGAATCAAGGAGATTTGCAAAGGATAAAATCAGATATTTTCTCAGACAAGTGGAGTTGAAAATTGATTAAATCAATAAGATATTTTGAAGAGAAGGACAGGTGTTCGCTAGACAAAATTTTTAGGGTTTCTTCTCTTCTATATCTTTCTTTCTTTTCTCAGTTGTAAGGGTTCCTTTCCTCTGCTCTGTTATGGTTTTTTCCTACAGATGCCCAGAGCAAGTCCCTGTTGGTCTTGTGGAAATTTTATTGTAAGATATATTTCTATGTCTTTGTATATTCATGAAAGCTTATTGTCTGGATGTGTTGATGCAAAATACAGTAATAGAATACAGTGTGGTTCTCCCTCTTTCATATTATCTTGTCTCTTTGCATTCTGTTTGTGCTCTAGTGTGTTTCACTTGTAAGGCATTTGAAATACACCAGCTACAAGGTAGTTTGT
>MU227649.1:4275351-4301271 GCA_018584345.1 Thuja plicata | reverse complement strand
CTTGGAAGTCATTCTAAATTTGTTACCTTCAGAAAAGGAATGACTTCTTGTAGCTTTTTAGTGAAGTTATTGAAGACATATATTTCCCACGCTATTTTTTATGGAGAGTATTTGTGTTGTAGAAACATTAATATAGTGGACAGCAAATACAATTGCCAAACATAAAGCCCAAACACCCAGTGCATAGTTTTTAAAGCAAGGGCCAAGCTGGAGTGTCAATGTGAAAACAGTGAAGGAGATTTTTAAACACAATAAGGAGGTCTACGCTGCCAAAGGAGTTGGGAGGACTGCAATCCCAGTAGACTGCACAGACAAAGGCATGAATTGTTTGATAGGCTGCATAGTATAGTGGGGAGAATGGAGGATGTATTATGTTTTAAACATTAAAATTGCAGACAATGAAGGAGGAGGAACATGTTATTTTGAAGACATGCATGGAAATTTTGAAAGCCAATAAACAAGATAAAGTTGCACAGAGTATAATATGATGGATATTTTAAAAGATGCAAAGCATATCAAATGCATAGTGGGCTGCGTAGACAGCAAGGAGTTTTCTAACAAGGTTTTAAGTTAAAGTTTATGCACATCATGCGCAGTTTCCTGGTGATGAGTGTGCAACATTTTGACGGGAGTTTTACACAGTATATAACACAAACTAAAGTGCAATGGAGGTTAGTAAAGGAGATTTCTAGGTTGCATAGACAGTCTGAAACACAGACATTGCAAAAATCCCAATTACTGAGAAATTGCGATAGGCATATGGAGGAGTGATTTGATGTTTTGGGGAGTTTTAAAGTCAAATTTGAGGAAGTAAAACCATAGTAAGGGGAATTTTGACTTCTGGAGCACACTGGTGGCCTCCATTTTCAAAGATAGAGTGCCATTAATGAGCAGTTCTCTTCACACTTTCAGCAAAGATGAAAAACAATGAAATTCTTTTATCCCATATTGCCTGTGTAGTTGCGTTTTTGGTCTTTATATACCAAAACACATACTTCAAAGGTAAGTATGAGAGCCCAGAGGCTCTTGGTGAGCTCCTAGGGGCTGGAGGTCGACTTGCCTAGGTTATACACAGTATTTTGACATGAAATCCAAAAATGCTTCTAAAAACATGAGATCTATTATCCCACATTCGTCCGAGGAAGGCATTCTAAGATCTTTATATGCAAAAATGAAGACATATGAATTTGAAGAAAGAGGAAGAGGCTATCCACGCGTGCCCAGTCATTCAATTGCCTCAGTTTCTGTGCCCAAAAAATGAAGGAGAACAAATTTTGACAAAAATGGCATGTAACGTTGGTCGCACAGTCGCAAGAAGTGCTTGGTCGCCCAGTCGTAGAAAGGCTCTAGTCGCGCAGTCAGGAGACAGATTAAAGATAGCCACCAAAATTTAGAGAGTTGGTGACTGACCACTAGAGGTTAGTCACATAGTCGGGAGATGCCAGGAGGTAACCGCCGAGACTTGGCGACTAACCGCTAGTGGTTAGTTGCGAAGTAGCCAGATGCCGAAGTTAGCTACTGCGATGAGGAGTTAGCTGCTGGTCGCGTAGTCGCGAGATGGAGTTAGCCACCGAATGCCAGTCGCGAGGTCGCCCAGAGTTGACAGATGAGTTAAAATTTGCTCATGACTTGGAGACTAAGGTTGTCGCATGGTTGCCGGATGTAACTGAGGTTAAAAATGAGTTAAAGGCATAGTTTATGACAGCCACTATGAGCATGCCACATGTCAAAATCTGGTGATTTCTGGGTAAAATATGCATAAATCTGAGATTTTCAAAGATTTTAAAATGTGCACAGGGTTAATTTAAAATGGAATTTTATAATTTTATTGCAAATCTTTATATTTTTATTCCCGGAGGTTTTTTGAAGACACTGGAAATCAGATTTTTGAACAATAAAGGATCAGATTTGGGATGAGAAAAGAATGATTTTTGCAAGCAGATATATCAGCAGGATACTATTCATTTTGTTAATCCCTTAAAGAGTGGATCATTAGGTTATCCCTCCTATATCAAAAGGAAGAAGGATGAAAGTCCTTATATCACTGATTTTTGGTATATTTAAGACCATGGTTTGTATGGTTAAATCTTGCATCTGGTTATGCTTGGTCATTTTCAAGGTGATTTATCAGTTGGTTTAACAAAGGTACATAGCAAATCAATGTCCACACTATAACATACTGTGCAAACAGTAATCATAAAAGGTAAAACCTGCCTGAGTATATGTGGAGCTCAAAAATGAAGAAAGACCTTATCCAGTCCTTAGCAATTAGGCTTTTCTTGTCTCTGAATCAGTATTAGAAGGCATGGAGTTCAAGTAGTCATTTCAAGCACTGTGATTCATACAAAAAAAATCCCTAACACATAACATCACTGTAAGAGAACTTTGAAACAGTCATGGATTAGTACTTTACTAGATTCAAGGATAGAATGTAGAAAAGAGTAAGGATCCCTGAGGAAATCATGGAGAAATTTAAAGATGATATATGTTTCATGGTTGACATAGATCACACATACATCAAACCTATTGTACCAAGGACAACATGGTTACAACCATTATACTATGAGGTTATTATAGATCAAGCATCCAATGCAATCGATGCATTGATAAATGAACCCATAGACAAAACACAACCAAAGTTCGGCATTTATGAAGAGTCCAAAGAAAGAATCAAAACTAGCTTGGTTGTGAAGAAAATAGATAGGAAGAAAGATAAAATGGAAAATAAATAACTTAAAGAAAATGTTTTCATTCACAAAGCAAGAAACCGAGGGACAGTCACCTGTCGGTGAGGTTGAGTAGGTAAGTGACTCTAAATCTATAGAGCCAGATACTCTGTTGCCAACACCAACTAAGAAGCCAAGAACCATAGCTACTTCAAGGACCAGAAGCCAGACAACTAAGGACACAAGTCCTTCACCCTTGAAGAAAGGTCAAGTAAGGACCTAAAAGAGGAAACTGGCAACACATAAAAGAGGGCCAACAAAGAGAAGAAATTTCATTAGAACCAAAGAAGATATTGAGGACACAAAACAAGATGAAGGTGTTCAAGAGGAAAAGAAAAAGATACCTGAAATAGTTGATGAAATTTGTGCCTCAATTATCAAAACATGTAATGCAAATAGTAGGAAGGTCAAGAAATGGTTAACATTGGATCCCTTGGATCAAAATGAAATTGAGGAGACAATCATTGAAATGATGTGCATACACAAATACCTCCCAATGCAACTGGCATAACAAATGCCCAAAGAACTTCAAGATAGACTATCGGCAAGATGGAATTTTGCCTTGCACTCCAAGAAAGAAATTAGGGAAAGAGCCAAAGTATCAGTCATGACTCCTAAATCCAAAATAGAGGAAATCAAAGAAATGATGAAGGCTCATTCCAAAAGGTTCTCATTGAAGTTGAGAGCCTACCAAGTGCTAAAAGGCCATCTACTAGAGTTAGACTAAAAAAGTGAAGCCGAATAGAGGAAGATACTTAATATTCTTTAAAAGGATACAAGTCCCGAGCCACATAGAGATCTAACTGAGAATCAAGAAATCAAGAATGATCAAGCTAATGCAAGCACATAACCAATTATCATCACAGATGTTGAATTAGATAAAGAAGGAATGGACGCACAGGAAACAAGGACATAGATTTTGTAGATGATACATGGATAGACACCACTATGCACACCATTGTGGACAACACATTCATAGACATAACCAATGATCGAGCAGAAGAAATACAAAAAGATGAAGATGTCACTATTATCAAGGACAAGACTGATGAACAGGATGCAACATTTGACACTTTACAGGTGAACATATCAAGAAACATGCCAATATTGATGTAAGCCATCAATATACTCCCAGAAAAAGACAAATCACCTGACAAATATTTAAGAATTCCTGAGGATGTAGGGGATAAAGGAAAGAAATACAACACCGATGAACAGAATGTCATCGGAGACACTCATATTGTGACCAAAATTGACAAGGCTACAAAAGGAGATTCAAAACAAATAGATGGAGACACAACTGAAAAGGATGCACAGAAAAAGGAAGTTGAAGTGGATAAGGAAACCGATGAAGGAGGATAAAAAAGTTGAAATTCCTAAGGTAACCGAACAAGATGCTATAGATAATGTAACGGTTGATGTGGAGATGTCCACTAAAAATTGATAAGTTGACACCAAAGCACATCAGAAAATAAAGGAAACACCACAAATCACTTCATCCAGCACAACTGATAAAGCTGAGAAGATGGCTATGGTCCTACATTCAAGTGAAACTGGAAGAAGAAGAAGATGAAATCCAAAAAGAGTAAGTTACAAGTCACTCTAGATGAAATAATTAAGATACCCAAATGTGACCCAACTACACTTGACTATGAAGCACTTAAAGAGTACGGTGAAATATGCCAAAGGAAGGCATTACATGAGAAGCTAAGAAAGCAGCATCGAGACTCCATGGTACTTGAAACAACTAGGGACATCTTGCATCAGATTGTACCTAATATTGATGTTGATCAAAATAAACCTATCCTTGATCAACTAGTCACTCTCACCGAAGCCATTATAATGCAGAACATTGATGCAAAAAAGGCAATTGAGGAGAGAGAAGAGCAGAAATATCAGCACAAACTTGTTGAAAAGATCAGCCAGGAAGTGGTAGTAAACAAGGTAAAGCTTTCAGAATTTATAAGTGAATTAGAGCCAATAATTGCTGAAGCTATTTCCTTGATCCAAAAATTTAGCACACTTGACAAATTCACTAAGGAACATAGTGATAAAATAGAAAAGTTAGATTTTGATCGAGCTACTAGTGCAAAAGTCTTAACCACAGAAGAAAATGCAATCAAATTGCATTATGAAAAGAGTATTGAGATAAAATTGTTAAGACAAGAACTATGGGAAGAAAAAACACAATTTTGGGAAGAGGTCACTGAGATCCAAGCTCAACTTCTACCAAATCTCACACTACTTCAACAACATATCAGTTTAGCAAGACAACTGATAGCCACCCCTGAGATGTCTATAGAAGACAACATCTACGACATGCATTCAAAGATCACACTCGAGCACATGGCTCTAAACAACCTAAAGGACCAATGGGACAAGATGATGGGGGACAAGATGATGGAGGACATGAATTCCTCACACTCTCACATTTTTTATAAGCAATAAGGTATGCACCTTTGCCCTTAATATCAAAAAAGGGGGAAAATAATGATATGTACAGATGGGAAACTAAGTATAGAAATTAAAAAAAAGGAGTATAATGATATGATATGATATATACAGCACAAGGTGAGAAAGATCAAAGTATCATGTACATACACTTATACTATATCGGCATATACATAGGGGGAGTCATGAAATGACTAAGGAATATATATGATGTACATACTAAAAATTTTGTTAGTATTTTACACATATCATTTTTTGATACTAATGTCAAAGGGGGAGATTGATGACATTATTTTTCCATTAGTATGCAAAGAAGATCTTCGGTAAACATACACCAAAAGACAGAACAAAGAGCAAACAGAAAATGTAGATATCAGAGATCACCAAAAAATTCTAATTACAAAGAGAACCGATGACATAGTTTTGTGTGTAAACCAAAAATGCAAAATGGAAAGGATAAAGAGGAAACTGACAGTGGAACCCAACAAGCAGGACAAAGTGCAAACCCAGAGAACAGTCAAAGAGGAACCCAAGAGATAGTTCAAGCAAGGAACACCGAGAGACAATCTAACTGACTTCAAAGCATAACTAAATGATAGAAACTGAAAGTCATTCGAAGCCCACAATAAGTGGATCTGACTTCCACATCAGATAAAATAGTCATGTTTTATTTATAGAGTCTTTATTTATTTTTAAATCCATTACGATGCCTGCAAAAAGTGGATTTGACTTCCATGTCAGATAAAATATTCATGTTCTATTTATAGATTCTTGATTTTTTTTTAGATCCATTACTTTAGGGACAATAAATATTATTGTAAGTGTTCTAATCAGTCTAACTAATTTAAAATAGATAGACTAGGAGATCAAGGTCAAGTTGTAACCTATGATCTTAGAGTTAACAATGTTTTATGTGAAAATTGATTAGGTCAATCTATCTTATAAATAGATGTTGTAATCATTCATTGTGAATGATGTGAGAATAGAAAGGAGGATGAATGAAGCCTACGAGAACATCTATGGATCAGACTAAAAGTTTCAATAACCAAAACAACAAAAGGTGAATTTGGTTATCAAGAACCAAGAATAGAGCTACTGAGAAACATAGGTATTTTTCAATCACATTAGGTGATATAATTATTCATGTAATCTTAAATGGATTTGTAATCAACAATAGGAGATTGCATACACCAGGTCAAATTATAATTTTCTTACATTCTAACAAGTGAAGCAAAGTATAAAAATTATTTGAGGGAAGGTGGATTTAACAGTCAAATTGTAGATCTCTTAACTGAGTGCACACTAAATAGTGTTGCTAAAGCTCTTAATAGAGTAGCCTTTAACAGGTCTCCATAACTAGTCTTAACAGGGTAGATCATCAGAAGTGATAAAATTATAACCCTTAATCGGCCCCTTCCAATCTGTAGATAGTGAATAATTTTTGGGTGCCATCCCCACCACATTTTTTACTTCCTAACAGGAGTTTTCTACAATATCATATCTTGTGTTATGTGTCAATTACTTTCATGAATGTTTCTATGAATGTTCACATGTTTGATTAAGTTAAAGAGTTGATAAGTCTTACATCAAGATAGTATAAAATAGATGGTTGGATAAACATTTGATAACTCAAAGGATAAAGGTTAAAAGATACAAAAGTTTTAGAGGTACTGATTCACCCCTCCCCTCTCAGTACACACTTCTCATTAATTCCAACAATCAATACCAAAATTAATTATGACAGGATCAATCAAAAGGATTGTATTATTAGTAATAATGATAATGATGTATTATGTAAAGCTTAACTGGTGTAATTTCTATGCGAAGTGCCAAGTGGTCATTAAGAGCATTCATTACAAAAAAAAACACATGCCTTCTAGGTCTAAAATTCATGTGTTTCCATTCTACTTCTATCCTGAGCATTTTGATCTCAGGCGAAGTTATATGGAAACAAACAAAACTGGGAAATAGTTTATGAAATCTGGTGCCCACAACATGAAGAAGAAAGCTGAGATGGGTGGGAATATTAAGAGGAGGAACTGACGGAGTGTAAATGGAGATAGGAAAAGGATGTCTGGAGAAAATTGAAGAACGGCAGAGTGCACCAGTTCATGAAGTGTCTGCATGGAAATAATAAAGACATTACAAAGGCCTTTGCTGCAGGTTGGAACAATGGAAAAGTGAACCTTGCAAGGAAGAGTTTCACTTTGTTGTTGGAGCTTCTGGCTGAGATCACTAGAATTCTCCTTGAGGGCATGCATTTCTCCAAAGACAAGAAGGAAGGTAATAAAGTGTACAAACTTTTCCCAAAGGCTGGTGAAGAAAGAGCTTTGTTGGTTAAAGGTAAAGTGGATTTTGTAAATCTAGATAACGTTAAACTCATTTGGGCATGTGTTATTTAAAGCAATAATGTAATAATTTACACTAGATTAAAGGTATATTAGGGTTTACAACTACCATTGTTTTTTGGTTAACCATTTCAGACATGAAATTAGAGTTTCTTTCCCTTACTTTCTCCTCAACTCACTTAATCAAAGCACTGTGGAATACAGAGTTAAGGGTACCCTTGTTCTACATGAGGGTCTTATCTTGTTGATTTTTGATTATGCTAAAAATCATACTCCTAAGCCTATTCCTAAATAGATGTCCAACACCAAAATAAAGCATTCTAATACTCCACCTTACAAGAAAGTTAGCATTGGCTCAAGCAAAAAAACCTCATAAGGTGAGCCCAGTTAAACCTAAAACTAAGCTTTCAATCTTTGACGAGGTGGAAGGAATGATTTCAAAAGATGACCTGGAAGAGGTTCTCTCTGAGGAAGAGGAGAAGGTTAAAGGTGAGCTGAGTAACAGAGATATCTCTCACTCTCTCACTCCTGATAAAGGTAATGATGATGCCTAGTTTATTGAGACTATGGAAGTCTTTGGTAAGGAAATCCCAGAGGATATCATAGAGAAAATTAACAATGTCATGTATGTATATATTGACAACATTCAGGGGAAAAGTGAGGAGAATATTGAAAAATTTGATATAGAAGTGGATAGTCTGGGTAATATTATGAGAGAATATGCTCAAGAATCTAAGGATCTAGAAGTAGACAATGAAAAATATTTGGAAGCAGACTATGAAAAAGATGTCAATACGGCTGGGAAGGAAAACCTCATTGATACTCAGGGGAGTAAGGACATTGTTGATCATAGCAAGAAAGATGTTTAGTGTGAGATAATTCCTACCCCTCCTGACAACCCTAAGGTAAGAAACCAAGATAAAGGCAAGAAAATTTAGAAACAAAAATTATTGAAGAAGACCTGTGGGATGTGAACTTCAAAATTAAGAGATTTTCTAGCATCAACTCTCTACAAGCTGCTAGAAACAAAGCCATGTATGGATTCAACATTGATAAATGGGTCCAAGAAGATATTTAGGAGGCTAGATCCATAATTTAAGCCCTGGAGATACAAAATGCGATGTTGGAGGACACTATTTTTAAAATGCAGAAGGATGTTGTGGATACTCAGAAAGGTAAGGCTATTTTTGAAGAGGTAACTAATAAGAATAACAAGTTGGAAGAAGCTATTCCCAAATTTATTGATGCTTCTATTAAACCTATAAAATAGAGAGTCAATAATAGTGAATCTATGATGAAGAAGCTACTTATCATGAACAATGAGGGCATGCAAACAACCATGGATAATATTAAAGCTCTCTATGCTTTGCTGGAAGGGAACATCCCTAAAAAAGGCAACGATGAGGAAGCAGTGAAACATGACAATCAGCTTGCTGGACCTTCCTCTAGAACCAGCTCTAGTACTAGAAAGAAATATATGTCTAATGCCAAAGATGTCACCAAAATGAAGGACTCAATTCAGAACATCCAGAATCAGATGGTGGAGGTGGAAGAATTTTTCATGTTACTAGATTGATCTCTGTGCTACGAGGTTTTTTGATCCCATTTTGCTAGTAGTTTTTTGGGGGCTTTTGTTTTTGTTTTCGTGTTTCTCTTTGGTTCTTGGGTTTTATCCCTGTGGATTTCTGTCAGATTTTTTGACATTCTATTTTCTAATCATGCTTTTTATGCTTTCATCTTTCCACTTTGTTAAAGGGTTTTGGGGTCCCTTCAAAACCTGAAGTTACCGTAATCAAAAACTATTCACCGTGAGAGAATTATGAGCTCTGAGAGATAAAATCTTGATCCCTATTGAGACACACTACTTTGAGGTCACTCAAAAATACCAGCAACCAGCACATTACCCTGTCATGGTATGTATTCGACTATCGCACCATTAATTTTGTAATTAATCGTTGTTAATGCTTTCAATTTTGAATTGATAGTCATTTTTAGAAAAAATGTCGTTTAGGTAGACAAAACATCATTTTTGGGATAATTTGACATTATTAGTATTTAAAATATCATTTACTGGTGTCAATTCATCATTTTTGGTGAATGTCCAAAAGGTCATTTCTCATCTTGCAAACGTCATTTCCTGTTAATAAAGTGTCAATTCTTGTGAAATGTTATTTATGGGAAATAAAATGTCATTTATGGAGATGAAAGTAGCATCTTCAGAGAAAATATTCATTTATGGGAAATAAATCATTGTCTCCCACTTAAAACATCATTTTCATCTTTGAAAACAACATTTCCAGTGAAACAGCATCTGTCGCCTAGAAAATGTCATTTCTGGGGTAGTGAGCTAAATATCCTTCTTTTTTTCTTAGAAATTGCTTGTTCTACTTGAGTTTATCATTCTGACCTATCTAATAAGGTCATACTGCTGAATATTCTTGTGATTAGAATCATGTTTTCCTCATTTAACTGATGTATATTATGTTTCTATTATGTAGGTCGATAGAGGGACCCTAAACATGTGAGGCCCATACCCTCATGTGTTCTTTCTAATTGGTGCGTTATCTGATGATGATTGTCGAGTGATTTTCTACTATAGACTTGGATACTTGTTGGATGTACCCAAGTATAAGGTAAACAAGGGACTATTGATAGTTTTGATTGAGTGGTGGTATTCTGAGCATAATACCTTTCATTTGTCGACTAGTTAGATCACTATCACTGGAGAGGACGTATATCATATTCTACACATTCCCATGATGGTTGATTTGGTCTACTATGATTCTATAGGGCATGCCTATATGAATGTCTCTATACAGGTGTTTTAGGACCCTTTCATTGTTGATCAACACATTACTTGGAAGAATATGGAGAGATAGTATGCAGCCCTTCCTATTATCTTGGATGGATTTGTAGGTGGATTTTTAGTTCCTGATCAGAGTGCTCAGGGATTTTCTATTAGTTGGTGTAGACTTCTAGAGATTCTATTGTAGTGTCCATGGAGGATGGCCTGGATTAATTGTCTCCTAGATAATTTATATCATGATATGCATAAGGTGGTCTATCGATAGGATAAATAGATGTAAGTGGGACTTATTATTTTGTATATTTAGGTCATGGAGCACATCCCAGTTACACAACTGATAGTTGTTAGATTACGAGAGGCAGAGGAGCCATATGTGTACATGTATGGTGGAGATATTGTGTAGCCTCAATGATTCAACATAGATTTTTGGCATTGTTCCATGGATGATTTTACATTGGTAGTGTGTCATCCTTACTTGGACTATGATGAGTGGAGGAGCGATGCTCAAGAGATGCCCTATGTGTGCATTGAGAGATACCTTATTGGGAAAACACTACATATGATAGAGATATTCTTGGTGACTCATGTTTTGAGATAGTTTAGGATGGCACAACCTATGCCATAGGGTGTATTTTCATATGCACATATTCAGGATGAGGAGCCACAGTGGGGTCTGAGACTACGATATGACACTACTTTCTAGGAGCATCAACATGTGGTATCTCTTTAGTGGGATTATGATCCCAATATCATTGATGCATGGATAAATGTATATTATTCATAGTATTTTTCTCAGCATCCATTTCCCTTTCTTACAACACTTGATGAAGTAGTTCATGTCATGGTAGATCCCGGGGAGGATGGTGATGGAGATGGAGATGGTGGTGTATTGAGGGTTCCTATTGTAGGGAGATGAGGTAGGGGTGGAGTGGCTAGAGAATAGGGTAGATGTCATGGAAAGGATCATGGCATAGATCAGAGTAGAGATCTGGCTAGGGGTAGCAGTGATCCAGGTAGTGGTAGAAGTGGAGAGAAGAGACAGGTTATAGTGAGGATCATAGGTCCATCACAACCTAGTTCTTCTCAAATTCCATCTTCTTCACGAGTGCCTCTTGTGGGTTCAGCTTCACAAATTCCTTCCACATCACACGGACCATCATCATCTCAGATGACCTCTTCTTCATAGAGGCCTTCTTCATCATAGAGGCCTTCTTCCACATAGATTCTAATTGGCTTGTAGTTAGTTTTGTTGATAGTGGCACAATTTATACCTCTTTAGAGAGGTATGCATAGTGGGCCTATAGGTGCATAGTTTCTTCCTCCTTAGAGAGGTGTACCACTGACAGGTCCTCTACCATAGAAAGGTGTGCCCCCATAGAGTGCTAGTGATACAACTATTATTTATCATTTCCAGAGAGAGATGTTGTAGTCTAGTGCAATCAGGTAGCATTCTCTCAGGTGGCATGTTTTATGGCTATTCTAGATGGTATGGCCAAAGTACCTCCATTTTCACAAGCAGTCGCATAGTCACAAGGTGTAGTTCCAGCACCTAGTAAATCAGGTGTACCTCCACCAACTCAGCCGAGACATGATGTAGTCCTGATTTACTTGGTATTCCCCTTTTGATGTTCTCTCAGAGACATGATATGTATCACTTGACAAATCCATTTGTACATATGTATGATGTACTTTATTGATCTTGATGATAGATTTATATGATGATACTCGTATTTTGATCTCATTGTACCTTTATCTTTGATGTTTTATATGATTATGAGATGCATCTTGATATGCATGATTTATGATTTTTTTATGATATGTTTTTCTATCCATATGGATGTTCATTGTTGTTATGATATGTATGCACATGTATGGATGCATTGATTTAGATTATGATATGGATGCAAATGCTTACTTGTTTTTGCTTTTTCTTGATATATATGCTTATGATAATGCAAATAAATATGCAATGAGCATGTTATGCAGGTGATTATTTTTGTATCGATGATTAAAGTACTCATTCATAATAAGAGATAATTGTATCATTTCATATTTGATTAATGTAAATTCTATTTTTCCTCCTTGAAATGATGTGATAGCAGCTCTTCTTAATACATTTTCCTAGAATGCAAAACCACCCTTTCTACAATGAAATACAACTCGTAGAATGTAATGCAAATTCTATCTTTGTCATTAGTTTGTGCTTATTTTCATCATTGAGCTTTATCACACCTGCTTTGATACAACCAACACTGATACACCAGCAACCATGTTAGTATGAATATCATTTTTTGGATGTTCAAGTATGTACAATCATCACTGGTACACAGGTGACCATGATAATATGAATACTACTTGCATTAGTCATTTAACTTAGTACAACCATCACTGAGATTTTCTTGATCATGATGAGATGAGTACCACTAGTTTAAAATTTGATATTGCACTTTAATACAAGCATCAAAATATGACAGATCTTGATGTCCTCAACATCAATTATGTAAAAAAACAAGGAATGATACATCCCACAATCAAAAAATAAATAAAGTATCATATTCCTTCCTTAGTCTTCTAATAAAGTGACTCATGGAATTTCTCTAGAGATATGATAAGTATAAATTGATAAGATAAAAATCCTTTTTGGCATGGATACTTGTAGAGGTCTTAGAGTCAGAGCCTTTAATGTATCTATAGTTTTGTTATCATAGACCACCTCAAATACCTATGTACTATTGGAATGACTATGGAAAGTTTGGACTCAGAGGGGAGGGGTGAATTAGTAACACAAAAACTTTTATAACTAAAACTGTCTATAACCATATAATGTTTTTGTTGTTTACCAAATTCAATAACTTGAAATAAAATTAATATAAAAGTCATAAAACATAACATCAAAATATTCAAGCAATGGAACTCATAACTCCATGATTTTGTTTATGTGGAAATCCTTAGTTAGAGGACAAAAGTGCGGTGGGGATGATACCCACAACCTTCACTAACTATAGTATAAAGGGTGCTTGGTTAGAGCTTACAATTTTTATCCATTTTCATAGCTTACCCAGTTAAGAGTATACAAAGACTTGTTAGATATACCTGGTTAGAGAATTTTACAATCTCTACACTCAAAGATGTACCCTGTTAAAGGTTTTACAAATATCAGATCGGTTAAGCTCTACCCAGTATTAGGATTTTTAGCTCTCAATATAATAGTTTTAACAACTCAACAATGTTTGTTATATTGAATCAAAACAAATGTTGATCAGACTCTATGTTCTCTGAAATATGTGTTGCCTCAATTTCAAACTGCATCACTTGCTCATATTTGTTCTGTTGTAGCTAAATATCTACTTGGTGTTCTTTTCTCTTCTCTTTGTTCTTCAAATAACTCCTTTAACTTTCACTAACAATATCAACCTTCTTTGTATCATCACTATGTTCTTCTCTATAAATCATCCATTAAATATAAGATTTATTTTCTCTTAATCTTATGTGTTAGGTACGTTGTGATTTTTTTTAACTGTTAGATCTTCTTTTCCGCTCGATGACTATGTCACTTTTAGCTTGGTACTTGGTGTTTTTCTTGGAAATAACAAAATTTCATTAACCACTTAATCTGCTGCTTAGATCTTCTCTTTGGATTAATTTGATCATTGATCTTATAAAAAAATATTTTTCATGCATTGTATAATCACAATTAATATTGTAAAAAATCATTAAATGTGTCTTTATCGCATTTAGAATCAATTAACTCGTTAGAGTAACTTCTCTTTGCTCAATTAACTAATCTTTAGTACTCGATAACTGTCAACACGGTGTACTTCATATGTGCTTGGTGTTTGGTAACTATAGACTCTTAGTGCAATGTCTTTAGATCTGTTTTATTCTTTATCGACTTCACTGGCTTACTCGGTGTACATTATCAACTAGTTAAATATTTACCTTTCTCCTTTTCACTGATTGATTCTTTGACTCATATGACTTTGCCTTAAATAATGACAACAAAATATCTATAGAGATAAAAATATCCGCCTTTGACATTAGTTGAGCATTATTTACAAAATAAAATCAAAGTCATCAAAATTAGTAACTCCCCCTCAGATGTTACTCTCTATACAAAATATGTACAACTCTTCTCCTCTTTTTTATTTTCACATATATACTTTTTTTGATTTTGTATTGACTCTATTTGCTTTTTTTTTATTTTTAGAAATCTATATCCGAATCTCTATCTATCTATATATCCACCTATTTTTGACAAAAAAGTCTCAATGGTAAAAATTATGTATAAAAAATGTGCATATACCTTTGTTGTAACCTGCCCAATATAGTCTCCCAAGTGTCTCAAAGATTTTGTAATATAACAATGCGCTCACTAATTTCTGTTGATAGAACAACTATAGTATCCAGGGTGCTTACCTATGGAAAACTTTCTAGTTCTTTTACTTTCTACTAATGAATCTTCAATATTCATATGGGGAATTAGTAGTGCTTGCAATTAAATAAAATCCAATCTTAGCTTGTCTTCCTCCTGTCCCAATGAGATTTGAACTCCCATGAGTTCATGTGTCTTTGAGTAGTAGGTCTGAAATTCTCTAGGCTCAGTGGTTAACTTGGTAAGCTGCCCAATCAGCTCTTTTTTAGTATCTGCCTCCTTTTTGATATCTTGGAAAAGTTAGAAAGAATACACAATTTATAAAACAATGAAATGATGGATTGCAATTGTTCTTCAAATTTGAAACATAACTTAGAAAGAGTTACCTTTTCTATATCAATATTTTGTAGTAGGTCCTCCATCAATTTCTTCTCCATAGATTCCTTGTGAATCTTTAACATGTATTTAGTCTTGTCCTTGTTCGGTCCTTTGATTTGCTGGACTATATTTCCAACTTGGTCTAGTAGGGGCTCAGACTCATCAATAGTAACTTCAAGAATAATTTCCTGGAAAACTTCCTTGACATCTTATAATATGTCTACCTTTTTCCTCTTCACCAATAACTTGTCCTACTCAACCTTTTGAGCTACAATCTCTACATAAATGCGTAATTCCTTGGGGTTCATCGTATTAGGGTCTCCCAGTGGTATTATGATTGTCTTAATCAAATCAATCACATGATTCCTCTTCTTGTTCTTATTTTTCTCATTCAAGTTTCTCTCTCCAGTAGAGTATTTCGAACATGATGCCATTGTTGCAACTAGTGACTCGGTATGGTGACCGACTATACTCTCCTCTTCTTTAACTTCCCCATGTTTTTTTTCTTCTTCCTTCTCTACATCCTTCTCTTTTAGGTTTGATTCCTACAACATTGTTTCTTTGTATCTTGTGTCTTTTGAACATTCTAAAAATTTTATGTGTTGGTCAGTGGTGTATTATATTTTTGTCCTTCAGTGTCAGTTGGAGGTTCCAACTTGGTATCCTTCCTATGTTCAGTTTCGGTAGTCTCTGTCTTATCAACATTTTCTTCGCGTGTCAATTGGTGGCTTGGTTTCCATATCTTGTGCAACTTCAGTAGTACTAATCTAAATAGTAGAATAAATTTGTATTTGTATCAATATGGTATTAGTACTTTGCAATGGTACAATATCTACATCAATACACTCGATGTCAGGTACTTTAAAGTCTATTACATCTTAATCCTTTGACAAATTCTTGCAGGATCTATATCCTCTGATGCATCTTCAATGATTACCTCTACATTATCAATGGTTAGATCAATTGGATCTAGTTACTTGTTGATTTCCTTTACCTAATCAGTGATTGTATCACCTTGACTCTTCTTGGATTCTTTTTTCTTAGTGTCATCTACTTGATATATTTCTTTCCATTTTTTAGCAGTATCCTTCTCTACTGATTGTTGGTCTCCATTCATTATCCTTAGGGCTCTTCCCTTTACTAGAAATTTATTTGAATTTTTCTTCAATGCTTCTGCAATCTCAGTAAGTGTGAGGTTGGGAATAGTATGCACAAGATATCTCTCTAATCTCCTTCTCTAAATTAATTGCATACTTCCACCATGCATCAATTTTGTTGTAAAATTCCTCTGGTAGCTTATCTGCAAGCTCAATAGGTGTCACTCTATATCTCATTAATGTTACAACAAGTGCATCTTCAATATTTTTCTTGTCTTCTTCATTCCTCTTCAAATACTTAGCTTGCCTAAATCCTATGAATCCTCTCGATTCCTTTAATCCATCTAGAAAGTCATCAAAACTTTATGGAACTTGTGAGATTTGTGTAACTGAAAAGATTTATGTGGCTCATCAGATTCACTCTAACTCTCTTTTACAAGTAATAATCTTCTCCTTGTTCTTGCATGTTGTTTCTTGCCTCTTGTTCTCTCATAAGTTTTACCTTTCGATTATTGTTATCCAAATTTCCCCATCCTAAGAATTATGGCTACAAGTGGAGAAAAATGTGGCTCCCATGAGGGTAGAGCCCAACTTGTATGTTTTTTCCATGTTTATGTGTCTTGATCCTATTCTCTACATTTTTCTAGGCCTCTGGCTACCCCTATTCATGAAAATAGCCTAAGTATTAAGAAACACTATGCATTTCATGAGAAAACCCTAGTTATCCCATGACTGTTATATTTCCTTGTTACCTTTTCCAAATAACTTAAGTTCTTTTAAATCATGTGCACTTTTCAATTGCCCTTTAGTCTCCTATTCATGTAATGGAAAAGGCATATTCTTATTTGTTCGGCGACTTCAAGATTGCCTTGGTCGCGCGGTCTCTGTAAGAAAATGATTATGTTATTTTGATCTAGATATTTAGCACTAATCGTTGGATCATTTTCTAATCAGAGGGTAGTCACTAGGTCTTCCAAAGTAACCCAATTTTCACAGAAGATCATAACATCTAGTGACTCAGTGAAAATTCATAAACTGAATATGTGACCTAAGTCTGGGCTGAGTTGAGTTAAAAGATTTCATTCTCCAGGTCTCTTAAGGTAACCATGATTAAGAAAAATGTCAGGAGATTACGATACTATGCAGTCGCAAAGTCTCTAAATGAACTCATGGTCAGAAATAGAGTTTCGTCAAAAGGTCAAAGGGATTTACGATTAGATCATGGGTAAATGGAAGATTGACAAATGGTAGATGAGGGACCCAGGTATTATATTTGCAGTCACTAAGTCTCCAAAAGAAGTTATGACATCAACAATATTTATCAGACTTTACACTAGTCATTGATGCAAGGTTAGATCTTGTGGTAGTCACTGGGTCTTGATAAGAAATGGAATATTCCTCTTTGGTCTAGAGACTTAGCGATAACCTTTGATGCTAAGATGATCCTTCGGTGGTAGTGTGATCTCATGATAAACCCAAGGTCAACCAAATGATTCAGTGACTCAGTGACATAAGGGGTTTCAGTTAATCAAGGTTAAGATTCAGTGGACCAGGGTTAAAGGAAGGTCAAGGCTGAGTTTTGGGGTAAAGTCAAAGTCTAAAGGTAATGATTGATTAGTTCCTGTTTGATCCAACGGTCTGTGTAATGGCTTGATTTAAAAATGCTCAAAAACTATTGTTTAAGGCATTATGTCAGGCTGACACATGTTAATGTAGTGAACTTGAGTTAAAGGCAAGTCATCAGAGATAAAGAGAACAGTGAGGATCGACAACTATGTTTCAAAAGAAAAGGTAAAAGGTCTTTGGGTCATTGATAATGTCATCTCACACCACCTGTGACCATTGCTTACTTAAATTTAAAAATTCAAAAAGATCTAATTCTCAGAACTCATGAAGGTGGCATAATATTTCAAGTTGCAGACAAAAAGATGGGTCGAGCTGACTTCTCAGGCTGCATTTATGGTGATAGGAAAGATTTCAAAGACATAACTGATATTTTGAGATATTTCTTGAGGGTGCATTGATGAGCATAATTGACATATTTAGGTTTTTTGCATTGTTTATGAAAATTCTATTGTAAACCCTAATCTGATCAGATTGTTTTCCTGAGCCTGCGTGCTAGGGGAGCATGTATATAAGTTAGTTTTCAAGATTTTTTTCTTAGTTTTTTCAGCTTATGCAAGATATTTTGTGGCATTTTCTTTGTCCCTAAGTTTTCATATGTTTGTAATCTCATTAATTTTTTAGATATTGCAAAGGATTTTTGTGAGATTTTCTCTATCCCTGGGCTTTCTTGTCTAAATTTCTCTTACTAAATTGGAATATATTGAATGTTCTCAGAGAAATCTTGGAGTTCCTGAACCCTCTTTCTTTCTGCAATTCTATGCACTATTGTGTTTGATCTGATTTAGATGATTTTGTGGATATTCTTCAGTCCACTGTCATCTTGTCTCATTCTTATGCCTGGTTGTAGAAGTGGATGTTTGTTTGCAGGTCATAGTCCATGTCTACTCATAGTGAATACGTTATTGTTTGTGAAATTACTTCTTTCCCTGAATAGCCTATGTTTATCTCAGACCTTTCT
Organism: Thuja plicata; assembly: GCA_018584345.1. NCBI lineage: Eukaryota > Viridiplantae > Streptophyta > Pinopsida > Cupressales > Cupressaceae > Thuja > Thuja plicata. The sequence goes on along the minus strand of MU227649.1, from coordinate 4,282,509 downwards.
ATGAAATACTTATGCAAGCCTATCTAGAAAGTTGTGTTCTACTAGATTCAAGGTTTCCTATTGATCTCATTCACTATGTTGTGATTCAAGTTACCTTCGGTGTATCACATAGTAGGATAATTTTCTTTCAGTTATTTCCCTTTTATGCATTCCTTCTATCCATTTTCCTTCCAGTTTACTTTTCATCATTCAAGAGTAGATTAGGTGATTATCCAAGAGGAATTGGCCTAGAATCCGGAGGCTTCACTTCAAGTTAGCATAGGTCCCACAAACTCGAAGTGATTCCCATGTTATACTAGATTATCAAGACCAAGAGAGCTTGACTAGGGTGCAAATTTAGTGTATAACAGTTCTAGCACGCCCGATGGGACTACTAGTAAAAGAAGTGTATTTGTAAAGCTATGCTACCTCTGATATGTTGATTGCATGGTATTGACCTAAAGATTTTTCCTTTTCTCAAAGAATATTTGGTGACCACTGGTGTAGAGAAAAGAAGATCTAGACATGTTCAAAAGTTTATGAGAAAGGTTGAGACAAGGAGCTCAAAGCCCTCTGAGTTCTCACTGCTGCCCCTAACTAGAATTTATTGCAGACCATCTCAAAGAGTATCCCCTACAAGGAGGTTTCAGTCTACACCACCTACTATAGAAAGGATATCTTTGCCTTTCCATTCAATAAGGAGAGGAAGATCCCTAACTAGGGAGCTACAAGTAGATTTAGCTCCACTACCCAACACAAATACAACTCACACAGTTGTTGCCTAGCAGATAACAACTCCTCCAATGGCCAAATTTTTTTCCTTTATGCCATTCAATCAAGGAAGTCCATTAATCTTTTCTCAGCATCATGATGTGCCCTTAGCAACACTCAAGAGTATTCCTAACTTCATAGGAGAAGGACAGACAACTTCATGTGAACATATAAGAGATGTAGCCACCATATGCAGTGTGCATCATATCACAGAAGAAGATGTGGCTACCAAGATTTTAGCAGCCTCTTTCAAAGGTAAGGCTTTAGAATGGTTTAAAACTCTAGATATTGGTTCAATTGATTCATGGGATAGACTAGGTGAATCATTAAGCATATATTTTGAGGATAAGTCAGATTATTTATCTTTGGTTGACCAGTTAATGACCATTAAGAGGTCTCCTCAAGAGAAAATAACAGACTTCAATAATAGATTCCTTAAGACATGGAATATAATTCCTATCTTAGTAAGATCTTCAGCTGACCATGCCTTCCTATATTTCTTGAGAAGTCTGAATAGCAATATCTTTGTCATTATTCAATCCATGGGAGGTACCTCATTACCTTAGGCTTTTCACATAGCAGTCATGGCTGAAAATTGTTTAACCTAGGTAGGCATGATAGCCCCAAGGCTGCCCATGCCTATTTTTCACAATATTTATCCCAACATGGCTTTGAGTATCCCTGTATATACTCACATACCCACTGTAGTAGTGTTAGAATGAATTTATAATAACTGAGAGGGGGGGTGAATTAGTTATCCTCGGGTCTATATGTACCAATTGAAACTTTATAGCACTTTAAACAACTCAGATCTACTCGATAGTAATAGCATAAGTCAACAACATAAATATGCAGTTTACAATTTAAATGTAATCAGCTTGTAGAAACTTAACAGTAAAACACAACATAAACATTCACACAAGTTGACACCAGTATTTAACGTGGAAACCCAAATTGGGAAAAACTGCTAGTAACATGCTACCAAGTTTTCATTCTTCTAAAGTGAGCTCTGCTAGGAGCCAACCCTGTTAAAGGTTACAAAACACATTGCTAAATGTGACCTGGTTAAAGGATTTAATCACCTTGTCAGGAGTGGCCTTTTTAGAGGTCTTAGAACATTCCACATAAATGTCACCTTGCTCAAAGGATTTATACAATGACTGTTAGGTCAACCAGGTTAAAGGATTTTGACTGATACAATGGTTAGAAAGTAATCAAAAGGTGTGATCTAATACATACAACTTACTTTGCAAATCCAGATCCAATTTAGCTCTTATGCTAATTCACTGAGTGGCCTCCATTCTCATTTCAATCTTCAAATCTACTTGGAAATTTGTCAAGCAATCACTTTCACAACTCCTTGCTTCTTTGTTCAGCCTTCTCTGCTAGATCATGCCAATCAGTCAATTAGCCATGCAATCCTCTTGCATACACTTTTCACATACATCACTTCTTGAATAGCCCCTTGAGGTTATATTATACCTCTTCATCTAGGTAAAATAAATCTTTTCCGCTTAACCAAGATCGTAGATCTTAGGTTAGGTCAGATCTAATGGATCTTTCCATCATTTACATTTAATTTACTTCTCCAAAGTAATCACTAATTAAATCTTGGATCCATGCATTAATTACCATTACCCATGCATTTAAATAGTGTGGACCAATTGTGCTTATCCTTAATTAACTTTACATATCCCAATAAATTCAATTATGTCAGCCAGAGATCCCAAATCTTAACAATTACCAAAATACTGGTGCTCGGCCAACAATGTGTTCTTCCACTTGGTCATAACTATTTTCCTCGACAATTTACTGGTGCTCGATTGACACTTAGAAATTACACTCGACATACACTGGTGCTCGGTCGACACAAACTTTTCTTGGCATATACTGTTCCTAGTAAACTGTCTGATGAGCTATAACTGATTGAATATTTGAAGATATTAAGTTGATGATCATGCAAGGCATTAAATTAGTTAATGTATTGTATTGTCATTGATGTCAACTTGATATAATCTATATGGTCATGGACATACTTCCAAATACTTCAAAGAACTGATGAATCAAAGGCTATGCTATCATTAATGCATATAAGTCAAGTATTCACAAAGTGACTGTATACACCAACGGAGTGCACACCAAAAGTCAGAGTAAAAGAGAAAATGAGAAAATGCATAGAATTACCGATGAGAAAAGTCATAGTGTTGCTCGATGAACAAAGAATAGAGTAACCTGATGGACAAAATCACAGTGTTTCCTAATGGATGGAGATCCTGAAGACAATTGAAGTCAGACCAACGGAATAGTCAATTATCACCGATGACTACCTGAAGTATTGACCGATAGAAAAGAGAGTTTAGAAATAACAAAATGCTTAGTTATCAAGAGCTATAAATAGACTTAACTGATACTTATCATTATTTTTTATCAACAAGATAAAGCTAAGGATAAGTAATGGATTTAAAGTTGCTTTGTCTAGTTGGCAAGAAGATCTCTATGTGATAAAACTGGAGTTTTGCTTTAAATCTAATTGGAAATAATTGTGGATCACACCAAGATCAAGAAAGCCAAGAAATGGTGAATCATGTCTATAAAGAGAAAACCCAAATCATAAAAAATTGTGGGGTGAACAAGAGCAGAGAAAATAGATGTTGAAGATATTCTGATGGAGAAGAAAGTCTTCATTCAGACCTGATCAACAAGCTAAGGATAGAGCTAGATTCTGCAGACATTGAGGAATAGTGAAACAACATCATAGAGAAGAATAGTGTGGAGCAATGGTATTGAATTCATTATATTTATTAGAGAGGTAATGTACTTACAATAGATCTAAAAATTTACAATTCAAGTTGTATGTGTGAACAAATCAATTTACTATTTTAGTTTAACCACTGAAGCATAAAGTCTCTTAACCGAGTGGGACTTAAAAGTGTTTTGTAATTGAGATACATCCCAAGGAGTATCAAAAATTTTGATCATAGAAAGTAGCATTGGATATTCCCGATACCTATTGACAAGCCAAGTAGGTGTTTGATCAAGGATAGTAGCATTAGATGCCAGATACTAAGTGCTAAACTATCTTTTAAGTCCTCTAATAAGGTCACACCTAACAGTGTGTTTGTAACCATTAATAGCATTGTCTCTTAACCGAGCTCACTTTAGAAGAGTGAAAATTTGGGGTACTGGTCCCAGTGGTTTTTCCCTTAACACGGTTTCCACGTTAAAAATCCATGTATTATGTTTTTATGTTTCATTACTTTACTATTTTGCATTTCACATAAAGATATTCTAGATTGATCGGTATACTCTAGCTATTTACTATGTTTCAGTAAATGATAGACTTCTTATCAGTAAACATATAGAAGAAGGTTTTACAAGGAATTATGACAAGTATTAAATTGTTATAAGTATTTCAAGGCATTCATCTTGTAGGACTGAATATAACTAGAGGCTCAAAAGTGGTAATAAATTTAAAAGGGTTTATTTAAGGATTAATTTTTGAGGCCACTGATTCACCCCCCCCCCCCCCCCCCCGCCCTCAGTTATTACTAACAATTGGTATCAGAGCTTGTGTTCTTAGAAAGAAAGGTTTCAAGACCTAAGCTAAAGATCACAAGATGAACAGACGAGATGTGCCCAAGTTGAACAAAGACAATTTTGCTTCATGGAAAAGCAGAATAAGACTCCACTTATTAGGTATTGGAAATGATGTTACTCAATACTTAGATACTAAATATGTGTTTCCCACAAGAGCACCCATAGTCGAAAAAATGAGAAAAAATAATGAGCACAACTACATGATTATAGAACTTGATTCCTCACTCTCTAATGCTGAATTTGAAGATGTCAAAACTTACATAACTGCAAAGTAGATGTGGTACAAATTGATGCTTGTACATGGTGGTGACAAGAATGTTTTGAGAGGCAAGGCCAAAAGCCTTAGAGGAAATTTTGATGATCTCAAAATGAAAGAAGGTGAAACATCACACAGTACAACACAAGAATCAAAGAGGTAGTCAATGCTATCTGAGGAGTTTGAGGTGTACTAGAAGAAGATACAGTGGTAAGTAAAATTCTAAGAACCTTACTGCCTACTTATGCTATTAGAGTATCTTCCATTCAAGAAATGAGAGTAGTAGAAAATAGAAATGTTACTCTAGACAGCTTGATTGGAAGATTGATTTCATTTGAGACGAATAACTTTGATAATAGTGTCTTACCAAACATAGAGTCTGCATTCAAATCTTCTTTGAGAATAAGTAAATAAATTCATAAACACACTATGAGAAAATATAGTGATAGTGAAAGTGAAGAAGAAGATCTTGATGAAATTGAAGAACTTATGGCTAGAAGAATGCAGAGAGGCAAAGGTAAATACAAAGGTAAATTACCACTTATTTGTTTTAATTATAAAGAGATTCGACACTTTGCTACAAGTTGTCCTAATAGAAGAAAGAAGATAGTGGTTGAACTCACCATATGACCGGTGAAAAGAAAAATTTTGAGACTTTTGAATACTATAATGGTGGATCCGTAAGAATGGGTAATGATACACCTTGTCCAGTTGAAGGTAGAGGAACTATATTGTTGAATAACATGATAAAATGTGAAAATGATTATTGGGTAAAAGGATTGAATTATAATCTATTGAGTGTTTCTCAATTGAATAATTCAGGTCACAGAGTAGCATTTGAAAATAAGAAGGCAACGATCTTTAATGGATCAGGAAATCTTATTGGAACCGGTGAGTAGACAAAAGGTAACTTATTCTATCTAAATGATACTGACACCACTCTCTTAATTGCTAGAAATGAAGACACATGGTTGTGGCACAAAATATTGTGTCATGTGAACTTTGACAACATGATAAAGATAAGAAAAAAGATAAATGTAAGAGGCTTACCAATGATGATCAAGCCCGACAATATCATGTGTAAGAATTGCCAAAAAGGTAAGATGACAAAGTCTAGTTTCAAAAGAAAAACCCATACATCTGTTGCCATTCTAGAATTAGTCCATACTGATCTATGTGGAGCTATGAGGATAAAGAGTTATTATGGTGATAAATATTTTATTCTCTATTTTGATGATTACTCTAGAATGATGACAGTAATGTTTCTAAAAGATAAATCTGAAGCATTCAAGATCTTTAAATGGTACAAAGAAATGGTAGAGAAACAAAGTGGTAAAGAATTGAAATTCTTAAGATCAGATAGAGGAGGGGAATTTATTCTAGATGAATTCACTAACTTTTGTAATGAGCATGCAATCAAAAGACAGGTCTCTGCACCAAGAACACCACAGCAAAATGGATTTGCTTAAAGAAGTAATAGATCCATAGTTGATTGTGCAAGGACAATGATGATAGAGAAAGGCATCAACCAGATCTTTTGGAGAGAAGTTGTTAGTACTACTGTTTACACATTGAACAGAGTACAATTGAAGAACGACACCAAGAAGACACCCTATGAGCTATGGTATGGATACACACCCAATGTAAGTTACTTAAAAAAATTTGGTAGTCAATGTTCTATCTGAAAAGATGATATAAATAGAAAACTTGACTCCAAGAGTGATGAAGGAATCTTTCTAGGGTATTCCACCAAGAGCAAAGCTTATAAATGTCTCAATAAAACCTCTAACAAAATTGTTGAAAGTGAAAATATAAAGATAGATGAATTTGCAGAGAAGAATGAAAAGGAAATCACAAAAGAACCAGAGGACTACAACATTTTTGTTTACAATGAAGAACCTGACACTCTACTTGACCAACAATGTAGAGCTCCCAAGAAACAGATCATCGCGCCAGAGCATCAAGCTAAAAATACTGACAATCAAGATATTGCTCAAGATGATGCACAAAGTGATGGAGAATAGAATGAAGGACAAAATGATGATCAAGATGATAGACAAAGAGTTGATCATTTACTTTCCAGATATGTTAGAAGGAACCATTAATAGAACCAGATCATTGGAGATAAGAAGGCTGGTATGAGAACCAGAAGTAAGTCTCTAAATACAAGATGTCTTATTTGTGATTATGAGCCAAAATCTGTCAATGTTGCACTTGATAATGATGAATGGATAAGTGTTATGAATGAGGAGATTGAATCGATAGAGAAAAAAAAGACATGGAAACTTGTACCAAGACCAGATGACAAGAATTTCATCAGTACAAAATGGATATTCAGGAATAAACTGAATGAGAATGGAGAAGTCACCAAAAATAAAGAAAGAATAGTATGCAAGGGGTATGCACAAGAAGAAGGGATTGACTATGGAGAGACCTTTGCACCCATTGCTAGGCTAGAAGGAGTAAGAATATTACTTTCTTATGCTACATGTAAAGGATTCAAGGTATATCAAATGGATGTCAAGTCTGCATTCCTAAATGGAATACTTGAAGAA
>MU227649.1:4258226-4275301 GCA_018584345.1 Thuja plicata | reverse complement strand
ACATGTAAAGGATTCAAGGTATATCAAATGGATGTCAAGTCTGCATTCCTAAATGGAATACTTGAAGAAGAGGTATACATTGAACAACCAGAAGGGTTTGTTGATCTAGACAAGAGGGACATGGTATTTAGAGTACACAAAGCCTTGTATGGATTGAAACAAGCTCCCCAAGCCTAGTATGAAAGACTTCATTCCTATCTTATAAGTATTGGATTTGTAAGGACTAGTGAAAACAACAATCTTTATTTAAAGGAAGATACTAATGCTAACATTTTGATTGCTGAGATCTTTTTTGATGACATCATTTTTGGAGGCAATGATATGCTAGGCAAATCATTTGAAAATGAAATGAGAAAAGAGTTTGAGATGTCTATGTTTGGAGAGATCAAGTTCTTTCTTGGTCTATAGATCATGCAACAAGATGAAGGTATTTTTATTACACAATCCAAATACATCAAAGAAGTACTGAAAATATTCAAGATGGAAGAGTCCAAACCAGTTGGAACACTGATGGAAAATGGATGTAAGCTAAAAAAGGAGGACAAGTCAATAGAGGTAAATTAGACTTTGTACAGATTAATGATTGGAAAACTCATGTATGTTGTACATACTAGACTAGATATTGCACATGTAGTAGGAATAGTTGCAAAAATTTTTGCTAATCCCAAGGAATCACATATGACTACTGTAAAAAGAATCCTAAGATATCTGAAGAATACCGAGGAATATGTCTTATGGTATAGAAGAGAAGGAAAATTTGAACTTTAAGGTCGTTACTAATGCTAATTGGGCTAGAAATATTGATGACCAAAAGAGCACAACTGGAGGAACATTATTTATGGGTGACAAAATTGTCACATGGATCAAGAAGAAGCAAGGATGCATCTCTCAGTCTACTATAGAAGCAGAGTATGTTGTTGCTGCTGCAAATGGCTCAAATATTGCATGAATCAAACAATTATTAGAAGGTATGCATATGAAAATTCTTGAACCAGTAATTATCTATTGTGATAATACAAGTGCAATCAACATTTCCAAGAATCCAGTCATGCATGCTAAAACAAAGCATATTGCCATCAAGTATCATTATTTGAGAGAACAAGTTTAAGCAAAGGAGGTGATACTTGAGTATGTGCAATCAAAGGAACAATTGGCCAATATATTCACCAAGCCACTACCCAAGGATGCATTTGAGTACTTGAGAAAGAGACTAGGGGTGAGACCCTTGTCTATTGGTTAGTAAAATGACTAGAAGGCTGCATCAGCCTACATATTATCAGAATATCATTCATGTTGATGCAAGCAGAGAGATGGAATTCAAAGATAAATCTATACACAACAAGGTATTTATCTACTCCGAGCACCAAATTTATTGTATTACCAATGGATTGGGAAATTAAAGGAGTATATTATGGATAGAAAGGATTTGTTTGGCATTACTGTCAAAAATATTTGTTTGGCATTATTGTCAAAGGGAGAGAATTTATCCATTATCACTCAATCACTCAGGGAGAGATTATTATCATCTCAGGGAGATATTATATCCATGGGAGAGATTATATCCATCACATTATCCAAAGGGAGAGATGTAACAAGAAAGGGAGAGTACATAAAAAGAGAAAGAATTGCTGACAAGAGACATCAAAAGAAAAGAGAATAGTCAAAGGGAGAGAGTTTGACATAGAAGAAGAACACATCACATCAGAGAAAGAAAGATTCTACATCTATCCAGTAAAGGGATTAAAGACAGAGAGAAAACTACAAGAATCAAATCTAAGTTATATGAACTTACCGAGGACCAGATATTTGTATCAGTTTTAGTACATAAGATTGGTAGTTTTGATGAACTTCAACTGTTATATTTCATATTATATTAGTAGTAATATCGTGTGATAATGTAGTGTATTTCCATCAATACCAAATGGAGATATTGATGAACTATAACTGATTGAATATTCAAACATGTTATGTTGATGATCATGCAAGGCATTAAATTAGTTAATGTATTATATTTTCATTGATGTCAACTTGATATAATCTATATGGTCATGGACATACTACCAAAGACTTCAAAGAATCAATGAATCAAAGGCTATGTTATCAATAATGCATATAATTCAAGTATTCACAAAGTGATTGTATACACCGATGGAGTGAACACTAATGGTCAGCGTAAAAGACAAAATTCACAGTATTACCTTATGAGAAAATGCATAGCATTACCAATGAGCAAAGTCACAGTGTTGCCCGATGAGAAAAGCACAAAGTAACTTGACAAATAGAATCACAGTGTTTCCTGATGGATGGAGATCCTAAAGACAACTGAAGTCACACCAACGGAATATTCTATTATCACCGATGACTAACTAAAGTATTGACCGACAGAATAGAGAGTTCAGAAATGAAAAAATGCTTAGCTATCAAGAGCTATAAATAGACTTAAATGATACTTATCATTGTTTTTATCGACAAGATAAAGCTGAGGATAAGTAATGGATTTAAAGTTTCTTTGTCCAGTTTGAAAGAAGATCTCTACGAGATAAAACTGGAGTTTTTCTTTAAATCTAATTGGCCAGAATTATGGATCACACCAAGATCAAGAAATCCAAGAAACAGTGAATCATGTCTATAAAGAGACAACCCAATTCATTATGAATTATGGGGTGATCAAGAAAAGAGAAAATAGATGCTGAAGAGATTCTGAAGGAGAAGAAAGTCTTCATTCAGACCTGATCAACAAGTTGAGGAAAGAGATAGATTCTACAGACACCGATGACAGTGAAACATCACAGAGCATAATAGTGTGGAGCAAAGGTATTGAATTGATTGTATTGATCAGAGAGGTAATGTACTAACAATAGATCTAAAAATCTCCAATTCAAATTGTATGTGTGAACAAATCAATTTATTGTTTCAGTTTAACCACTGAAGCATCAAGTCTCTTAACCGAGTAGGACTTAAAACTCTTTTTTGATTGAGATACATCCCAAGGAGTATCAAAAAGTTTGATCATAGAAAGTAGCATTAGATATGACCGATACCTATTGACAGGCCAAGTGAGTGTTTGATCAAGGATGGTAACATTAGATGTTAGATACTAAGTGACAAACTATCTTTTAAATCCTCTAACAAGGTCACACCTAATAGTGTTTTTGTAACCTTTAATAGGGTTGGCTCTTAACCAAGCTCACTTTAGAAGAGTGAAAATTTTGGGTACTGGTCCCAGTGGTTTTTTCCTTAACAGGGTTTCCACGTTAAAAATCCATGTGTTATGTGTTTATGTTTCATTACTTTACTATTTTGCATTTCACATAAAGCTATTCTCAATTGATCGGTATACTCTATCTATTTACTATGTTTTGGTAAATGATAGACTACTTATCAGTAAACATATAGAAGAAGTTTTTACAAAGCATTTCAAGAAGTAGTAAATTGTTATAAGTATTTCAAGGCATTCATCTTGTAGGACTGAATATAACTAGAGGCTCAAAAGTGGTAATAATTTTTAAAGGGTTGATTTAAGGATTAATTTTTGAGGCCACTGATTCACCCCCNTTTGAGGCCACTGATTCCCCCCCCCCCCCCCCTCTCAGTTATTACTAACACTATCATCATAACTTAGAGTTATAGATAAACAACACATTACTTTTCTAATGTGCCAACTGATCTGCAAGTACCCTTGTAATTTCTCATAACTCAACCATTTCACTCAGTATTCTTTTTATTTTTGCCTTCAAATCTTCTTCAACAATTAATAGATATGGTACTCAAACAGATAGCAATAGTCTTACCAGTTAAGGTTTGACATCAATGAAAAACAATAATTGTTTACATTATAGCTTTCCAACAATCTCCCTCTTTGGCATTGATGGCAACACTAAACATTAAAACAATAATTTTACAAACATAGTTACCATTCAATCCAAAAAGTCTGCCTGTGTTCCTTGATATGAAAAAATCTTCATTAATGTCTTTAGCTTCATTCTGATTCTCATCTTCTAAAATATTTCTCCCTCTATGTCTTTAATCATATTGAAATCTTTCTATTTCTATTCATCTGTAGATTCTCTCTTTCAGTAAACTCTCCCTTTTTCTCTAAGTATAGTAAACTCTCCCTCTTTGACAACAATGCCAAAGATGTTGACATCTTCATCATGCAATTTCTTCTATTCTAACTCAATATCATGTTGTTCCTATCATCTTGCTTATGAATGATCCTCTTTTCTATCCTTGTCTTTCCTTCACAGCTTTAGGAAGCATCCTAAAGTGTGACTACCTATGCATCAATGTGTCAAATATATTATGAATATAATATTTGATGCAACGGTTACATTCTGAACTAATTAGGCTCAGTTAGGGGAATCTCCCCTAATTTACCTCATAAATACTCATGAGAATCCTTGGGTAATGATTTTGTAAATATGTCTACTAACTATTCCTTAGTATGCACATATTCTAGTCTCACTTCCTTGCTTTGAACTAGCTCCCTCAAGTAATGATACTTGATAGCTATATTCTTTGTCTTAGAGTGCATCATGGGGTTCTTAGAATTATTGATGGCACTCATGTTATCACAATATATAACAACTAGTTTTTTCATCTCTTCTTTCATACCTTTTAGTAGTATCTTCAACCACACAATATTAGAGCAATTAAGTGTTGCTACCACATACTCAGCTTCAGCTATAGATTGTGAGGTACAATTTTGTTTCTTGCTTGTCCATGAAACCAATCTCTTTCCCAAAATAAATGCACCACCTGTGGTGCTTTTCTTGTCATCCACATTTCCAGCCCAATCAGAGTCAGTGTAAACTCTAAGCTCAAACTTATCATTCTTTTTATAATATAGACCATATTCATCTATTCCCTTCAAATATCTTAGAATTCTTTTTACTGTCATCATATGAGTTTCCTTGCGATTGGCAGAAAATATTGCAACAATTCCAACAACCAGAGCAATATCAAGTCTATTGTGCACAACATATTGTAGCTTTCCAATCATTTCCCTGTAAAGGGTTTGATTCACTTCTTTTGTATCATCATTTTTTTTTAACTTCTGTCTAGTAGCCATGGGTGTACTCACTGGTTTTGATTCTTCCATTCCAAAAGTTTTTAGTATCTCCTTGACATATTTTGATTGAGTAATATAGATACCATTCTTCATTTAATATATTTTTAGGCCAACAAACAATTTGATTTTACCAAACATAGACATCTCAAATTGATTTTGCATCTCTTTTACAAATTTTTGGCATTACACATCTTGTCCTCCAAATATAATGTCATCAACAAAAATTTTAGCTAATAAAGTATCTTTATTTTTTTATGTCTTCAAATAAAGATTGTTGTTGTCATTGGTTCTTGAAAATCCAATATTTATCAAATAATTGTGAAATCTCTCATACCATGCTCTTGGTGCTTGCTTTAGTCCATATAGTGCCTTGTGTAGTCTACAAACCATGTTTATCTTTCTTGGTTCAAAAAATCCATCAGCTTGTTCAATGTACACTTCTTCTTCAAATATCCCATTTAGAAATGTTGACTTTACATCCATCTGATAAATTTTAAAACCTTTGTAGGCTGCATATGCAAGTAAGGTTCTAACTCCTTCCAATCTTGCAACTGGGGTGAATCTTTATCCATAATCAATTCCTTCCTCTTGTGCATAACCCTTGGATACTAGTCTATCTTTACTCCTTGTTACTTCTCCATGTTCATTCATCTTATTTCTGAATACCCACTTAGTACCAATTACATTTTTTTCATTTGGCCTAGGTACAATTGTCCAAGTCTTATTCTTTTCAATACATTCAATCTCTTCATTCATGGCTTGTATCCAGTCTTCATTTTCTAAGACATCTTTTACGGTTTTAGGCTCAAAATCACATAACACGCATGTACTGTCTCTCAACTTACTTCTTGTCATAATTGTAGAATCGTTTGATCCTATGATTTGATCAGGTTTGTGGTGCCTTCTCACATAATTTTCTAGAGTAGGTTCTTTCTTTTCTTCAGATTCATTATTCACGTTTAATTCTTGTTGATTCTGTGTCTCGACATCTTCATCAGGTAGCTTGACAATTACCTCCTATTGTCCGACAACCTCATTTTGTGACTCGATAGGTGCTATCTATTTCTTGAAAACCTCATTCTTAGGTTTAGGTAATACATTATAATCTTCCTCATCCAGATAGACAAATGATTTGTAACTTTCAAGTTCCTGTGTGCTTTCTGCTTCATTTCTTTCTGTATATTCATCAATTCTAACATTTGCACTTTCCACAATTTTGTTAGTGTTAGAATTCAAACACTTATATGCTTTACTTTTAGTTGAATAGACAATAAATATGCCTTCATCACCTTTAGCATCAAGTTTTCCATTTCTGTTATCCTTCAGTATGAAACATTTTCTTCCAAAAACTTTTAAACATCTTACATTAGGTGCATATCCATACCATAGCTCATAAGGTGTAGCATTAGTACCTTTCTTGACTTGTACTCTATTTAGGGTATAGACTGTTGTACTTACAACTTCTCTCCAATATTTCTATGCAACATTTTTCTCCATCATTAGTGTTCTTGCATAGTCCATGATAGATATATTTCTCCTTTTAGCAATACCATTCTGTGGTGGTGTCCTAGGTGTGGACATCTATTTTTTATACCTCGGTCATTGAAAAACATGTTAAACTCATTAGAAATGAACTCGCCTCCTTGATCAGATCTCAAACATTTTAGAGTTTTGCCTATCTCCTTTTCAAATTTTGCCAAGTACCACTTAAATAACTGGAATGCATCATATTTTTCCTTAAGAAACATAACAGTCATCATTCTAGAGTAATCATCAACAAATAGAATAAAATATCTATCTCCACAGTAAATTTTCTCACTAATGGGACCATAAAGGTCAGTATGAACCAATTCCATAATTTCCTCAGAAGTATGAGTCTTGCTTTTGAAACTAGATTTAGTCATTTTTCCCAATTGACATTGCTTACACATTGCATTTTCAGGTTTCTTTAACTTAGGCATCCCTCTAACCTTTTTCAATTTTCTTATGCTTTCCAAGTTATCAAATTTTACATGACACAACCTTTTATTTCATAACCAAACATCATTATATTGTGCAAACAAGCATGTCTCATCAGCTAAGTCCAGATAGAACAAGTTACCTTTTATTTTCTCTCCACTTCCAACTAGTTCTCCAGTGGCATCATAGATCTTTGCCTTCTTGTGATGGAATTGAACTTTGTAATCAGAAGTATCCAGTTGTGTAACACTCAATAAATTATAGTTAAGATCATCAACCCAATATACATTGTCACATATGATCTTGTTAGACAATTTAATTGATCCTTTCCCCTTAACAAGACATGTTGCATCATTACCAAATTTAACATAACCTCCATTCCACTGATATAAGGTTTCAAATTTATCCTTATCACCAGTCATGTGATGTGAATAACCACTGTTAATAATTCATCAGTCACCTTTACTCATATAAGAAATTGATGTAGTTTTCTCATCATCATCAGAATCATCTTTCATAGTAACATACACATCTTCTATATCATTTTCATTAGAATTATCAGATCCACTGTCAGAAGCTTCTTCAGCTATATAGCAAGATTTCTTACCTTTGTCTTTGTAAGCCTTATACTTCCTGAAGTCTCGGTCATCCTTTCTATCTTTGTACTTGTTGTCTCTTATTTCATTTTTGTCATTCTTATCAGGACATCTAGCAGCAATATGACCAACTTTGTTACATGAAAAACAAATGATAGGAAGTTTAACTTTGAATTTTCCTTTTCCTCTAGATAGTCTTCTTTCCATAAGTGCCTCAAGTTCTTCCATATGATCATTTGTAGTGTCATTGTCACTATTTACACATTTCTTTCCTTTCTTTTATTTTTTAAGGACCAAATGGGATATGAATGAAGAATCAATAGCTTGTGGAGTGTAGTTATCAAAATTTGACATCTCAAATGCAGTAAGTCTGCCTACTAGACCTTCTAAAGTCAATTTTTTATTAGGAGTACATCTTAATTCTTGAATTGTAGAGACTCTAATAGTGTATTCAGGAAGAAGATTCCTAAGTACCTTTCTCATAATGGTGCTATCATCAATGGTTCCATTATCTCCTCTAATAGCATTCACAACTTCTTTTATCCTACCACAATATTGAACTATATTTTCTCCTTCTTGCATTTTCATTTCATCAAACTTACCTCTTAAAATTTTAGATTTGTCTCTCAGCACATTTGTATCTCCTCCATAGATGGTTTCTAGGGTATCCCACATCTTCTTTGTAGTTTTATGATTCTTTATGTCTTCGAATTTAGGATAGCTCAGGGATGATGCAATCTCCAACATTGCTTGATTGTGTTCCTTATTTTCTCTTAAGTGTTTCACAGTAAGAGGTGTTGTTGGGACTAAATAATCATGTTAAATATAGTTCTTAGAAGCATCACCAATACTATCCAGATGTAATTTCATCAAAATCTTCCATGCAGGGAAGTTATCCTTGTTCAACTTTGGTACCTCCTTTTTATACATCTTGATATTTTGCTCAAGGTACCTTCAAACTATTTTCAAGAGACCAAATCTCTAATACCAATTGTTAGAATGAATTTAGAATAAATTAGAGGTGGGTGACTCATTTATCCTCAGGTCTAGATGTACCAATTGAAACTTTATATCACTTTAAACAACTCAGATCTGCTCGGCAGTAACATCATAAGTCAACAACATAATTATGTTGTTTATTATTCAAATGTAATCATCTTGTAGAAACTCAACAGTAAAACACAACATAAACATTCACACAAGTTGACATCTATTTTTAACATGGAAACCCAAATTGGGAAAAACCACCAGTAACATGCTACCAAGTTTTCACTCTTCTAAAGTGAGCTCTACTAGGAGCCAACCCTGTTAAAGGTTACAAAACACATTGCTAATTGTGACCTGGTTAAAGGATTTAATCACCCTGTCAAGAGTGGCCTTGTTAGAGGTCTTAGAACATTCCACCTAAATGTCACCTTTCTCAGAGGATTTATACAATGACTATTAGGTCAACCTGGTTAAAGGATTTTGACTGATACAATGGTTAGAAAGTAATAAGCAGGTGTGATCTGATACATACAACTTACTTTGCAGATCCAGGTGTAATTCAGCTCATGTGCTAATTTATTGAGTGGCCTCCATTCTCATTTCAATCTTCAAATCTACTTGGAAATCTATCAAGCAATCACTTTTGCAACTCTTTGCTTCTCTGTTCAGCCTTCTCTGCTAGATCATGCTAATCAGTCAATTAACCATGCAATTATCTTGCATACACTTTTCACATACATCACTTCTTGAATAGCCCCTTGAGGTTATCTTATACCTCTTCGTCTAGGTAAAATAAATCTTTTCCGCTTAATCAAGATCATAGATATTAGATTAGGTCAGATCCAACGAATATTTCCATCATTTACATTTAATTTACTTCTCCAAAGTAATCACTAATTAAATCTTGGATCCATGCATTAATTAAGGTTACCTGTGGATTTAAATAGTGTGTACCAATCGTGCTTATCCTTAATTAACTTTACATATCCCAATAAATTCAATTATGTCGGCTAGAGATCTCAAATCTTAACAATTACCAAAATATTGTTGCTAGCCCAACACTGTGTTCTTCCACTCGGTCATCACTATTTTCATCAGAAATTTACTAGCACTTGGTTGACACTTAGAAATTATGCTTAGCATACACTTGTGGTCAGTTGACACAAATTTCTCTCAACATATACTGTTCCTAGTAAACTATCATCATAACTTAGTGTTATAGATAAACAACACATTAGTTTTCCAATGTGCTAACTGATCAAGTACCCTTGTAATTTCTCATAACTCAACCATTTCACTTGGTCTTCTTGTTATCCTTGCCTTCAAATCTTCTTCAACAATCAATAGATATGGTACTCAAATAGATAGCAATAGGCTTACCAGTTAAGGTTTGACATCAATGACAAAACAATAATTGTTTACATTGTAGCTTTCCAACAAGTAGCACCTCAAGCCAGCACTAGCTATGAGGAATCCAAAGGAGTTCCTTCTCAGGAGCTACTTGAATTAAGAAGTAGTCAACAAAAAATGCAAAGTAGTCAGCAAGAAATGAAAAATCTATTGCAAACTCTAACCAAAGAGTTGACCAGTCTAAAGAAGTAGAATCAAGGGAATAGACCACCCTTTCAGCCACAGACTCAAATTCCCAACCAACAATATCAAAATTAGGGACCATCTTATCAGTAAAATAGGCCACCATACAAAGGAAATTACCAAGGTCAAAGGTAGAACTTCAATCAGAGGCCATTTCAACCTTAAAATCCCACACCTCTTAGTTCTACAAATCCAACAAGAGACATAGTTCTAAGTCATAATAATCTAGTCTTGGACAATGAATGGTTTTTTCCTTGCGATCAGCCACATATTCAGGCTACATTCTCAAATGGGTGGAAGAACCAAGCACTGATGGTTCAAAATTCCTCACATACTCAATCATAGGCTTCTTCTAGTGATCCAACTCCTCAGCAAGAAGCACAACACAATGAGACTTCTCTCTTCCATTGGGAACAACAAGACTTCAATGGAGTAAATGGTGAGTCCACCATAGCAGACAACACTCGGTCTAAAAGGAGAGCTCAAGACATAGAGTGAACAGGAGATGGAGCTAAAGTTACTACATCTGCACATATATCACATCCTTCTATTCCCACCATACTAAAGAAGACTCCCATCATTCTAGTCAAAGAAGGCCAATCTCCTAAGGAAGTTGAGCCTATCATAGTAAAGACACACCAAAGAGTACACACTACATTACCTTTCAACATTGTAGACAATATGAAGAAGGAAAATGTCACTATGTCTATGTGGGACTCCTTGGCTATTCCAGGACAACCTAAGATATTGAAGAAAGCAATGACCAAGGAGGACATTCTTCAGCAGCCCATGATAAAGGAAGTTGCTAAGCTAGTGTTGGTTAACACTGATCAAAAGAGGGAGACTTCAAACAACAACTCCAAGGTGAATACCATGCAAGGTGGGAACTTAAAACCACCTCCCTTTTATGTATAATTAATTATTGGAAAATCTTTGGTACATAATTGTAGGGTAGAGAGTGGGTCTACTAGCTCTGTCATGCCCAAGAAAGTAGCTAACCAAATGGGACTTAATTATGAACCTTTTAAAAGGAAGGTGATCCAACTTGATGGTTCTTCAGTAAACACCATAGGTTTGGCCAAGGACACAAGCTTTATTCTCCATGAAAGCCCCAATTTTTCTATCCTACTTGAAATTTATATCATAGACCTCCCTGCTTTATTTTCCATGTGTTTATCAAGGGAGTTCATAGCCAGGATAGGAGGCTATCTTTCTTCTGACTGGTCTCAAATGATTTTCCACACAAGATATGGCACTAAGGTCACCATCAAGTCTAAATCATTGACAACACACCATATAGAACCTTATGTGCTGAGTGTAATCAATACAAGATGCCTTTCACTTGATGGTAATGATTTCCCAATCATTAGAGAAGAAAAAACTAAGATATAAGATATCCCTGATATCTATCTAGATGATTTAGAATCGGAGAAAACTTCAAATGCCCAAGCCAATGTTATTTGGGAAACTATTTGGTACAAGAGCATGAATTCATAGAACCAAATCTTTTCAAAATAGATACTGAGTCATAAGATCAGGGCAACCAAGTTTGGGAGCTATTATTTTATGGTGCTAGAAGTAGACATGGCTCTGGTGGTGGTGCTATACTAATCTCCCCAAAGGGGGAAAAATATTATACATCTTTTAGATTCAATTTCTCTTGCACTAGCAACACTATTGAATATGAGAGTTTAGTCAATGGATTGGAGTGGGCTAGAAAAAGAGGGATTAAAGCCCTAAAGGTTTATGGTGGCAGTGAGTTAGTTGTCAGCCAAGTGAGAGGGATAAGTAAAACCAAAAATGACACAATGAGAGCATATAAGAATAGAGTTTGAGATGCAATTGAAGATTTCAATGCTTTCAATATTATTGCAATTCCTAGAAAATTGAATCAGAATGCAGATAGACTAGATGCAGTTGGATCCAAGTATGACATTCCTAATAGAATTTCGATGTAAAAGGATCAACAACATATTAAAGTGGTTTTTAGGCCTTCTATTCCTGATAATGATGTTAATTGGAAAGTGTTTGAAAAAGATGAGAAAAATTTGCAGTTCTTGTTTGAAGAAGATGTCTTTTTAGAACATAACCAAGATAGATTGATGCATAATTATGGTGATCAAGTGGTACAATAGCTTAAATCCAATAAAATACCAAAAGGACTTATCACTGTGGAATTTGTCTTCAATAGAGATGACCACGTACAAAAGAGTAAAGTTGGCCTAGTAGTTTAGCAAGAGCATTGTATTGGAATTATATTGGAATGATGTACTGAGAGGGGAGGGGTGAATCAGTACCTCTAAAACTTTTCTTGGTTAGCCAATTAACCCTTAATCATTTGTTTGTAAATTATCTTATCTAACTATTCATCTTTCTTTATGTATATGCAATCATATCATAAGTTCTTTAATATGTAACCATAAAAGAAATATTCATGAAAATAGATAACACATGACACAAGATATGATATCGCAGAAAAATCTTGTTAGGAAGTAAAAACTATGGTGGGGATTGTTACATACAAGACTTCACTATCTACAGATAAGAAGGGGTCGGTTAAGGCTTACAATTGGTCACTTCTGATGACCTACCCTATTAAGAGTATTACAATGGAGACCTATTAATATCTACTTCATTGGAAGCTTTAGCAACACTATTAAGTGTGCACTCTGTTAAGATATTTGTAAATAACGGTTAAGTCCACCTTCTACAAAAGGATTTTAGATGTGATGCACTTGTCAGAATACAACTACATAAGTCTTTGATCTGATGATGTATGCAGTCTCTAATTGCTAATAATAGATCCAATAAAGCTTCCTATGTATGAGTAATCGTCCTTCCATGATTGAATAATACCTTTATTTACTCATCGGTAGCCTTTGTGTGTGTTCTTGACAACTGATATGATCTATTTTTGTAATTTTCATGAATTCTACCTTCTGCTCCATAGATTTTCTTCATGGCTATCAACAATAATGAATTCATAACTCAAAATTGATTTGAACATCTATTTATACTAGATTAAAGCTCAATTCTTGATTCATGCTTCACAAGTTAACTCTAGATCCAAGGTTTACAACTTGACCTTGATCTTTAGTTAGATATGTTTTAGATCCTTTAAGATGCTTTAAAATATTTACATAAAGCTTGCTTGACCCTCAAGTTATCATTTAAAACAAATTAAAACTTTATAAATAGAATTAAAATTCTTTATCCAACGTTTAAAACTCAGGTCCACTATTTGCAGCTTCTCTAACTGACTGTCAGTTCTGATGGTCAATTTTCTTTGTCATCGGTGTTCCTTTCTTGAACTGGTCATTGGGTATGCCTTTTCTACTTTGTCAGTTTTGTTCTCAAAACTATGTCTTCGGTGATGATCTCAATGTTATTTTATTGACCCATCAGTGATGTCTTGTTCACTTCATCAATGCAACACTTCGTCAATGTTCATCGGTCAATTCCATACTTAGCATTTTCTTGTGACCTTTGTGTTCTATTAGGTCTGCTTGCTGTCCGTTGACATTGCTTGTAGTCTTCTGATAATGCTTGTACCGATGATCTCTATCAATGTTTTTCACTAAGTGTACTAATGGCAAAATTAATGTCATCAATCTCCCCCTTTGACATTAGTATCAAAAACATGATATGTGCAACATACTGAGTGTATTAGTATGTACACCTATGTATACTCCTTCCTTAGTCATTTGAATGACTCCCCGTATGTATATGTCAGTAAGTGTAGGTATATATATATATATCCTTATGTACTTTTCTTTTCCCCTTTTTTTGATATATATTGTACATAACTATCTTTATATATATGTTACTTCTGTACATACAATATACATTTCCTTTCTATTACTCCTTTTTTTATTATAAAGGCAAAGGTACTTACAGCTTGTCAAAAAGGTGAGAATGTGAGTACTTGATCTCCTCCATCATCTTTTCCCATTTATCCTTTAGCATTTCTAGAGCCATGTGCTCCAGTAATATCCTTACATGTATATCATAGATGTTGTCTACTACAGACATCTTTGGGGTTGCAATAAGGTTTCTTGCTTCAGAAATATGTTGTTGTAGAATAGTAAGATTAGGCAGAATGTGTGCCTATAGTTCTGTAATCTCACCTCTTAGTTGTGTTTCAGCATCCCATATTTCTTGCCTTAGCATGTTAGCCTCAATGACCATGTCATGATGTGCCTTGATACTATCTGCATTTGAGGTTAGGATTTGTGCACTTGCTGTGACATTAGAACCTATCTCTGCTAACTTGTCACTATTTTCCTTTGTAAAATTTTCAAGCGTGCACATCTTTTGAACTAAGGTAATTGCTTCAGTAATCATTGGCTCTAATTTATTAGTTAGTTTAGAGAGCTTTACCTTGTTTAGTGTCACTTCTTGGCTAATTTTATCAATTAATTTGTATTGATACTTCTTTTCTACTTGTTCTTCCATAGCTTCTTCTGCATCTATATTCTTCTCTATGATTGTGTCGGTAAGAACAGCAATTTGTTCCTTAACTGTAGCATTTTGTTCAAGTTTTACCTCGGGAACAAGTTATTGGAGAATTTATCTTGCTTTTTCAAGTGCCATTGTTTCCCTATGTTCTTCTATCATTTTATTTTGAATGCCTTTCCTTTGACATAGCACTCCAAACTCTTGAAGTTTATCACTGTCCAAAGTGGTAATATCCCAGTTTGGAACTTCTATTACTTCATCCAGTGTAACAGCCAAGATGTCTTTCTTTACTATTTTCTTCTTCTTCTTCTTTGGCTGGGTGGCAGATTGATGTACTACCATTTGTAAAGCTTGATATTGGGTTGACTTGGTAGGTGAGGGTCGAGAAGATGAGGCATCCTTTTGTATCTATTTTGAGTCCACCGGCTAGTTTGGTGAAGATGTCTCCTCATTTGCCTTAGGTGTATCAACAAATGTATCTTCTTTAAGTTTTATTCCTTCATCCTACTTGACTCCTTCACTTTTATCTTTTTCTTCACCCTTTCTCAGTGTATCCTATATTTTATTATCATCTTCTTTGTTTTTTTCATTTGACACTTCTTGCTGATTGTCGATTGCATCCTTCATTTCTGTATCTGTATCCTTTTGAGTGTTGGATGCAACTTTGTTTTCATCTGTATCCATATCCTTGGGTATATTATCATCTTTCTTAGATTATTTGTCCTAACTTGACTGAATATTAATAGCATCTATTAATATATTCATGTTTGTAGGTGTATTGACTATTGCAGTATCAATAGTTGTATCATGTCTGTTGGTATTGCCCTTTGCAATATTTATGTCTTCATCTTTTTGAAATTTTGCTGTAGGGTCTTTTCCTGTGGTGTCATTGACAATTTTGTCTAACCATGATTCATCATTTATATCATCACTTGAGTTACCTTTTATTGACAATTCTTCTTTGGTAACTTCTTCATCCTCTAAACTGATGTGAATTGGACTTGCTGGTACCTATTTTTCTTCACTATTTTTAGGCCATTCTTCATCTATAATATCGATCTATTTCTGGCCAGTTATCTATACTTCTTCACTGTCTAACTCAGCTATTGAGTTATTTCTTTGGGTGACATTTTCCTTCTCATAACTGCTCTCCTCAGCAGGATTGAGTATCTTGCTCCATGTATCATGGGTTTCTTGTTCTAGCTCTATAAGCTTCTCTTCAAGAAATTTATAAGCTCTCATTTTGGGTGAGAAACTTTTCGCATATTTTTCCATGATTTCATTGATTTATTCTCTTTTTGATTCAGGAGGCATAAGAGAAACAAGTACTCTTTCTCTTATCCTCTTCTCCTCATGGAGTGCAAAAGTGAATCTAGAAGATATTCTAATTAACAGTTCTTGTCGTACATCACGTGTAGTGAATTGTAGTGGGATATAATAGTGTCTACACATTTTAGCAATAATTGTATCTTCAATCTTATTCTATTTTACAGAATCCCATCTTAACCATTTCCTAATCTTAGGATGTCCAATAGATGGTGCTTCAGAAATGTACTTACATATTTCATCAATGTTTTCAGTAGTTGATGTTTTCTTTTCTACTTCAATTGCTTATTTGATTGTAGTGCCAGGTTCATCCATAGCTGAGTCCTCTAAATCCTCATTTTTCTGAACAAATTTCCTCCTTTTGGTTGCTGCCCAAACTAGTTGTTTTTCCTTTGGTGTGTCAGGTTTCCTCTTATACACCTTTCTTTTTACCATGGGAGAAGGAGTTGCATCCTTTGTTGTTTGGCTCCTTGTTCTTGACTTCTTAGGTGGAGGAGGAGGTGGTGAATCAAACTTCTCTTCCTCTGATTCATTTTTCTCTACTGTATCACCGATGGGTAGCTGGTCCTCAGTGAGTTCCTCCTTAACCTCTTGTTCCTCTTCACCTTCTCTTTCTTCTTCTCCTTCAGAAGATATATTCAAGTTCTTTTTCAAATTATTCACCATTCTTTTTTACTATTTTACAGCCTTCTTGACAACAAGATTTGTTTTAATCTTTTGTTTGGCCTCTTCATAGGTACCAAATCTTAGTTTCTTGTTTTCCACTGGTTCATTTAATAGTTCCTTAATGCACTCATTGGCTAATCCTATTTTGATTTCATATTCTAACTTTGATAGCCATGATTTCCAAGGTACTACTGCTTAGATGTATGTGAAATTAGTATCTACTGTTGAAATATGTTCGTTCGTGTTTACTAACAACATAACAATTATTATATATATATATATATATATCATTACTTATTATACTGTGTTCGGGTATTGAGAAATCTGATAGTATCGAGACATGAATTCAAGTCATGTTCGATACTATATAACATTACAATGTTATCGATATTGATCAAGCACATTATGTATATTGGAAG
>MU227649.1:4240821-4253446 GCA_018584345.1 Thuja plicata | reverse complement strand
CAATTACCAATAAAAGTAGATTGTGCTTGAGAAATACCTTTCATTTTGCTTCTGCAGATGTTTGAGGTGTGGCCTAGTTTTCCACAGTGATTGCATGACAGCTTCTTGGATCTTGGGGTTGTGAAAGAATTCCTCTAATCTAGTTGATTAGAAGATTCACCATTCTCATTGTACCCTAATCCTGTGTAGTTTTTGACTCTTCTTTGTCCATCAAGAAAATCATCCATCCTTTTGTTTCTATCTTCATCCTTTTTGATCAATTCGTTATGCTGATTCTGGACTTTGATTTCATGCTTCAATTTTTCATTCTCTTCTCTTAGCTCACCAATGATCTATATTCTTTCAATGAGTTTTGTATTTAATCTATTTGCTTCTTGACTCATAAGAATAATCTGGTTGGTAACCTCATGGTGATGATCAGTAAGTCTTTGAATCTCTAATTTTTTCTCTTGTATTTTCTCTGCAATTTTCCTCCTATCATCAATGGCTAGTGTTCTTTCATTTTCATCTTTTCTGCATCATTCATGACATCAATCACTTTCACCATTTGAGTCTCTTGACCGATTTTCAGCATCTTGATTTGATCTATCAGATGTAGATTGACCTCTTGTAGAGTTGTAATTTCTTCTGGTGATGCATCTAAATCTTTTCTCATTGATGATTCTGTTGTATCAAAGTATTCTTGTATTTCCAATTCTTTGTAGTCTTTCTCATTCAGCCTGGTTTCCATATTCTTTCTTTCATCAAGAAGTTTTCTTAAGTTGATTCTCGCCTCTTTATACTACTCATAGTTTATTTGCATCTGTAACTGCTCATTCTTAATAGTCATGTCCATTCTGTACTTTTCCATTGCTCTAATCTTTTCTCTTAATTCTTTAATCTTTTCAAGAAAGAGACTTAGCTCTGATACCAATTGTTGAAATTATATTGGAATGATGTACTGAGATGGGAGGGGTGAATCAGTACCTCTAAAACTTTTCTTGGTTATCCCATTAACCCTTAATCATCAATTTGTAAATTATCTTATCTAACTATTCATCTTTCTTTATGTATATGCAATCATATCATAAGTTCTTTAATATGTAACCATAAAATAAATATTCATGAAAATAGATAACACATGACACAAGATATGATATCACAAAAAACTCATGTTAGGAAGTAAAAACTGCGGTGGGGATTGTTACCCACAAGAATTCACTATCTGCAGATAAGAAGGGGCTGGTTAAGGCTTACAATTGGTCACTTCTGATGACCTACCCTACTAAGATTATTGTAGTGGAGACCTGTTAAGATCTACTTTTTTTGAAGCTTTAGCAACACTATTAAGTGTGCACTCTGTTAAGATATTTGTAAAGAATGGTTAAGTCCACCTTCTACAAAAGGATTTTAGATGTGATGCACTTGTTAGAATGCAAATACATAAGTCTTTGATCTGATGATGTATGCAATCTCTAACTGCTGATAACAGATCCAATAAAGCTTCCTATGTGTGAGTAATCATTTTATCATGATTGAATAATACCTTTATCTGCTCGTCAGTAGCCTCTCTGTGTTTTGACAACTGATATGGTTTGTTTTTGTACTTTGCATGAATTATGCCTTCTGCTCCTTATATTCTCTTCATGGCTATCAATAATAATGAATTCATAACTCACTATTGATTTGAACATCTATTTATACTATATTATAGCTCAATTCTTAATTCATCCTTCACAAGTTAACTCTAGATCCAAGGTTTACAAGTTGACCTTGATCTTTAGTTAGATATGTTTTAGATCTATTAGGATGCTTTAAAAAATTTACATAAAGCTTGCTTGACCCTCAAGTTATCATTTAAAACAAATTAAAACTCTATAAATAGAATTACAATGCTTTATCTAATGTGTAAAACTCAGATCCACTATTTGCGGCTTCTTTAACCGACTATCGATTTTCTTTGTGATCGATGTTCCTTTCTTGAACTGGTCGTCGGGTGTGCCTTTTCTACTCTGTCAGTTTTGTTCTTAGAACTGTATCATCGGTGATGATCTCAATGTTATGTTATTGACCCGTCGGTGATGTCCTATTCACTTTGTCAGTGCAAAACTTCGTCAGTGTTTGTCGGTCAATTCCATACTTAGCATTTTCTTGTGACCTTTGTGTTCTATCGGGTCTGCTCATTGTCTGCTAGTAATTCTTGTAGTCTATCAGTAATGCTTGTACCGATGATCTCTGTCAATGTTTTTCACTAAGTGTACTAATGGCAAAATTAATTTCATCACATTGCACTGATCTAGAGCTGGAGCCAGGTAAAAGCTTGAAAATTGGAAAAGTAAATACTGATTCAAAAAAGCAAGCTTATGTCCAATTATTTCAAGAATTCAGTGATGTATTTGCTTGGAAATATGAAGATCTCAAAGGTTTCAACCCAGCACTTTCTCAACATAAAATTGAATTAGAACCAAATGCCAAACTAGTAAGACAAAAGCAAAGACCTATCAACCCCAAGCTTGAGCCACTCATGCATAAAGAGGTGCTTAAATTAATAGAAAGTAGTATCATTTACCCCATCAAGCATACTAGTTGGCTATCCAACCTTGTTCCTGTCAGGAAGAAGAATGGGGAACTGAGGTTTTGTGTTGATTTTACGGATCTAAATAGAGCATCCCTAAAAGACCACCATCCATTTCCATCTATGGAACAAATTTTACAGTGTGTTTTTTTATCAAAGTGCTTCTCACTATTGGATGGCTATTTAGGGTATAATCAGATCATGGTTCATGAAGAAGATCAATATAAGACTGCATTTAAAACTAAATGGGGAACCATGGGTTATCAAAAGATGCCTTTTTTTTTGTCAAATGTAGGTGCTAATTTTCAAAAGGCAATGGATATGGCCTTTACGAGCCTCATGTTCAAATTTGTACTGGTCTACTTAGATGATATAATTATTTATTCTAAACATGCAGCAAACCATATCAAACATTTGAGGAAAATATTTGAAAGGTGTAGAGAGTTTGGGATATCTCTTAATCCCAAGAAATGTGTGTTTGCATTCCATGAAGCAAAACTATTAGGATATATTTTATCCAAGAAATGAATTACAATGGACCCTGAGAGGATTGCAGCTATCTTAGAGCTCCCACTCCCACATCAAAAGAAAAGTCTTCGATCTTTCATAGGAAGGATTAACTTTGTCAGGAATTTCTTGCCTAACATTTCAGATTTACTAAAGCATTTGACAACTATGTTGAAGAAGAACTTAGCTTTCATCTAGAGAAAAGAGGGAAAGGCCAATTTTCAAGCCATCAAAGAAGCTCTAATAGAGGCCCGTGCCCTGTTAAACCCTGATTTCAGTAAGGATTTTATCCTTTATTCTTATGGAGGCCCTGATGCCATATCTGCAATACTAACTCAAGAGAACTCTAAAGGATTGGAGAATCCTATTGCTATCTTTAGCAAAGGCCTAGAAGAGTATGAACATAGATACTCTTTTGTGGAGAAACATGTACTTGTTGTGGTGAAAAGTCTTAAAAATTTCAGATATCTATTGACTCACAGCAAGGTACAATTGAAATTTACTCATCCTAGTGTCAAAGAGTTCTTGCTTTCTAAGGACCTGAATGAAAAAAGAGCTGGTTGGATTACCAAATTCATGGAGTATGAAATTGATATCCAAATCACTAAGCTAGTTAGAGGAAGAGGTCTTTGTGAGCATTTGACAAGGGATGAAGATTCAAAAAATCCAGAACAAGAGAATGCATCTATGATTGTGCATTCCATAGAAGAACATGCCAAGGCAGTAGGTTGGTTGTCTAACATGGTTTATTTTTTAAGGATAAGTGAATGTCCTGCAAATTTAGATTCAGCCAAGAGAAGATATTATAGATTGCAATCTATACCCTTTGTGCTGATTGATGAGATTATTTTTAGAAAGGATCATAATGGTGTCCTCTTAAGATGCATAGATTCAGATCAAGTGGAAAATATCCTAAATGAATTTCATGATGGACCTTCTGGAGGTCATTTTTCTCCTAGGACCATTGCTTTCAATATCAAGAGGGCTAGATACTATTTTCCATCTATCTTCAAGGATAGTCATGATCATGTGAGAAAATGCATCAAGTGTGCCATGTTTGCAAGAAAAGAAAAACTTGCAGCTCTGCCCCTCCAACTAATTAGAATAAAGAAAACTTTCATGAAATGGGGTATTGACTTTATAGGCCTAATAAATCCTCCATCTAGTGTAGGACATAAATGGATTATAACTGCAACAGATTATTTCACTAGATGGACAAAGGCTATTTATTTAAAGGAGGACAATGAGAGTACTGTTCTGAGTTTCTATGATGACATCATTCATAGATTTGGCACTCTAGATTCTATCATATCAGATAATTCACTCACATTCATAGGCCTCAAAGTAACTGACTGGGCACTCAGGAATGGAATTTATCTAAATACTAGTTCCAATTATTACCCCCAAGGTAATGGCTTAGTAGAGTCTACAAATAAGAATCTGATCAGAATTATTAAGAAGACTTTGAAAGAAAATCAAAGAGACTAGCATTCCAAGCTTAAATTTGCCTTATGGCTGGATAGGATAACCCCAAAGAAAGTCATTGGGAATTCTCCTTATATGTTTGTATATGGAAAAGAAGTCAAACTATCTATTTTGACAGAATTGCTAGCATTGGACCTTGCCACACAATTTTTCCTTTTTGAAGAAGGAGATCCTTTACAGGTAAGGCATGCTCAACTCATGGAGCTGGAAGAAATCAGAGACAAGTATATGAAAATCATGGAATCCCAACAGATGCAAATGAAGAAGAATTTTGATAAGAGAGCCAGAGCCAGAAACTTCAATGTTGGAGATATTGTCCTCAAGTGGGATGAATACAAGTCCAAACCTAGCAGACATTCAAATTTTGATTCTTTTTGGGGTCGACCGTTTATAATCACAAAAATCAAGGGACATAATGCATTTAAATTATCAACTCTTGAAGGAGATACCTTGCCAATATCAGTCAATGGTTTGCATCTCAATCCCTGTTTCAAGGTTTGCCCTGCTCTGTAAATAGTTTTCCCTATTTTTTATTTCTTTCTAGGTTAGTTTCCTACTTTCTAAGAAGTGATTGTGCATAGTTAGTAGTTCCTCCCCCTGGTTTCAATCTGTTTCCAAAAGTTTCATATGCTCGAAAGATGATTCCATGCCCAATGGATGCCAAAGGCCACTAGTTTTCAATGTCTAGTAGGATAACATCCCACAAAAATTGCCAAGAATGTTATCCAAATTTCCCCCATCCTAAAAATTATGGCTACAAGTGGAGAAAAATGTGGCTCCCACAAGGGTAGATCCTAGCTTGTATGTTTTTTCCATGTTTTTGTGTCTTGATCCTATTCTCTGCATTTTTCTAAACCTTTGGATGCCCTTATTCATGAAAATGGCCTAAGTATTAGGAAACCCTATGCATTTCATGAGAAAAACCTAGTTATCTGATGACTATTATATTTCCTTGTTACCTTTTCCAAATAACTTAAGTTCTTTTAAGGCATGTGCGCTTTTTAATCACCCTTTAGTCTCTTAGTCATGTAATGGAAAAGGCATATTCTTATTTGTTCGGCGACTTTGAGATTGCCTTGGTTGCACGGTCTCTGTAAGGAAATGAATATATTGTTTCGATCTAGAGATTTAGCACTGATCATTGGATCATTTTATAATTAGAGGGTAGTCGCTAGGTCTCCCAAAGTAACCCAAGTTTCACAGAAGATCATTAGATCTAGCGACTTAGTGCAAATTCATAAACTGAAGATGTGACTTGAGTTTGGGCTGAGTTGATTTAAAAGCTTTCCATCACTAGGTCTCTTAAGGTAACCATGATTAAGAAAAATGTTGGGAGATTATATGACTATGCAGTCACCAAGTCTCTAAATGAACTCATGGTCAGAAGCAAATTTTGGTCAAAAGGTCAAAGATATTTGTAGTTAGATCATGGGTAAATGGTATAATGACAAATGGAAGATTAGGGACCCAGGTATTATGTGTTTAGTCGCTAAGTCTCCAAAATAAGTTATGACATCAGCAAGATTTGTGAGACTTTACACCACCCTTTGATGCAAGGTTAGATCTTGTGGTAGTTGCTGGATCTTGATAAGAAATGGAATATTCCTCTTTGGTCTGGAGACTTAGTGATAACCATTGATGCTAAGATGATCCTGTGATGGTCGCGTGATCTCATGATAAACCTAGGGTCAACCAAATGATTCAGTGACTCAGCAATATAAGGGGTTTCAATTAATCAAGGTTAATATTCAATGGACTAGGGTTAAAGGAAGGTCAAGGCTGAGTTTTGGGGTAAAGTAAAATCCTAAAGGTAATGATCAAGCAGTTCTTGTTTGATCCAATGGTCTGTGTAATGGCTTAATTACAAAATGCTCAAAAACTATTGTTTAAGGCATTACGTCATGCTGCCACATGTTTATGTAGTGAACCTGAGTTAAAGGCAAGTCAGAACAGATAAAGAGAATGATGAGGATTGAAGGTTGTGTTTAAAAAGAAAAGGTTAAATTTCTTTGGGCCATTGATAAGATCAGCTCGCGCCATCATTGACCATTGCTTATTTAAATTTAAAAATTCAAAAAGATCTGATTCTCAAAACTCATGATGGTGGCACAATATTTCAAGTTGTAGACAGAAAGATGGGTCAAGCTGACTTCTCAGGCTCTATTTATGGTGATAGGAAAGATTTCAAAGACATATATGATATTCTGAGATATTTCCTAGGGGTGCATTGATGAGTAGAATGGACAGATTTAGGGTTTTTGCATTGTTTATGAAAATTCTATTATAAACCCTAATCTGATCAGATTATTTTCCTAAGCCTACATGCTAGGTGAGCATGTATATAAGTTATTTTTCAAGATTTTTAGCCTAGGTTTTGCAGCTTATGAAAGATATTTTGTGGCATTTTCTCTGCCCCTAAGTTTTTGTATGTTTGTAATCTCATTGATTTTCAGATATTGCAAAGGCTTTTGTGACATTTTTTCTGTCCCTAGGCCTTCTTGTCTCAATTTCTCTTACTGAATTGGAATATATTGAATGTTCTTAGAGAAATCTTGGAGTTCCTGAACCCTCTTTCTTTCTAAAGTTATGTGTACTATTGTGTTTGATCTAATTTAGATGGGTTTGTGGATATTCTTCAGTCCCCTGTCATCTTGTCTCATTCCTATGCCTGGTTATAGAAGTGGATTTTTGTTTGTAGGTCATAGTCTATGTCTACTCATAGTGAATATGCTTTTGTTTGTGGAATTACTTCTTTCCTTGAATAGCCTCTATTTATGTCAGACCTCTCTATGAAATTATTATGCAAGCCTATCTAGAAAGTTGTATTCTACTAGATTCAAGGTTTCATGCTGATCTCATTCACTATGTTGTGATTCAAGTTACCTTTGGTGTATCACCTAGTAGGATAATTTTCTTTCATTTATTTCCCTTTTATGCATTCCTTCTATCCCTTTCCCTTCTAGTTTACTTTTCATGATTCAAGAGAAGATTAGTTGATTATCCAAGAGGAACTAGCCTAGAATCCGGAGGCTTCACTTCAAGTTAGCATAGGTCCCACAACCTCAAAGTGATTCCCATGTTATACTAGATTATCAAGACCAAGAGAGCTTGACTAGGGTGAAACTTTAGTGTATAACAGTTATATTACCTTGGTAGCTTTCTTCTCTGTAGGTTGTACTAATGATATGGTGTTCCTTGTAATACCTCTCTTGCTTGGTGAGGGAAATTGTAACTTTGTTTTTCAACCACTACAAGGGCTTGTGCATTATTAGTATCTAAATTATCATCAACTCCAAGAGTCTCCAATATCAATATCTATTTCATAACCCATCGATAGAATCCATTCGACTCTTGGTTCAACAATTTTAACTATACAAACATTTGTATCTACTTCAAAACATATGTTATCCTGATATTTGGAAACTAGTCTAGGTGGAACTCTATCTCTTTTGTGCATTCTAGCTTGGAACTTCATAAAAAAATCAGACATGATTGCATCAAAATTATCTCCTAGACTGTTTATAAACTCATGTATCTGATATATAATTGGCCTATAAGTCTTCCAAACTACATCTCCAATGGAGGGAAATCAATTATAGTAATAGAATAAGATACATACCAACAATGAACCAAATTTCAAAGTGTCTGTCTTTGCTTTCCTAATTGTGTTCTTGTTGTCTTCTATTTGCTTCAGAAAAACTTCACATAGATCTATATGTAATCCTTTCTTTACTATATTGTATGCTAGATCAATTGATCCACATGGTACACTAACCCCTTGGGACAATTGAAACACTCGGTAAGATATTATGTTCCATACATACCTTAACTTGGGATCTATCACAATAGATATCCTCATTCCTCTGCCATCCCATTGTGCTTTGGTGAGATCAGTGAGCTTACACTTGTCAATTTGCTTAATCGCCTTTGGTCTATCTCCGATTGGGGATCTAGTGATGATGTGCAACACATCCTTAGTCATTTTAATCAGTTCATCCAACCACATGAACTGGTCGTGTACTTGAATGAGTACCATCCTAACCCACTAAGGCTTGAATACCCTCAGTAAATGTATAGCATGAACTAATCCTTTATTTTATAGATGGGTGTGCTCATCTTTAACTTTTCCTTCCATGCACAGCATGTTGAATGAAGTATCTATCTTAGTTTCACATAGATCTTTAATTTTACAATATATGAATGTTCATACATCTTCAATCAAAAGAACTCACAACAATATTGAAGACAATGCTCCCATCGTGTGAATTCCTACATCTACAGCTGGGGGCAACCTATATTTCAAATTCATTGGTTTTACATTCTTCACTAGAACTAGTCTTTGCATCTTAGGTGTCATGATCACTTCAAAATGTATGCTAAACCAAACTAAGGCATGCTTGATAATAACTTGACTTAACAAACACAACTCGATGTATAATAGATATCTCAGAAAAGTATCTAAAATGTCTTGTAAAGATTCAAAATTACCTTGAAATCACTTGAATTCATCATGGGATAATCGGTCTGAAAATGTGCTCAATGCTCTTTTGAAAATGTTAGGTCCAAAATGAATAAAAAGTAGACCTATTTATAGGTTTCCCACTATTAGGGTTTCCAATAGCTCAATTAATTTTCAATAAATGTTCTTGTCGAGTCCCTTTTTACCTTTATTCCAGCTGCATAGTTACTTTTCTCGACCGAGTTTAAAAAATAACCATATATAACAATGTTCATCCAAAAACCTACACAACTTATCCAAATGCATCTTAGTAGGATTTATTATAAGCATGCAGTTCCTACATATCTCTCACCAATTAGGTGGAGCTCGGTGTAACCAACTTGGTAGAGATGGTTCTATTTGTGGTTATGGATGATGTTCGTTCATCTTGATTCTTTCTCCTCCATGTTTTGTTCATTTATTCTCGGATTTCATCAATAGTAGTTGGGTCTTTCACTTTAGATTCATCTTTGGTCGGTGTATCACCTCGGTATCTAATATTTCTTGCAAGGTGTTCTACCTTATGACAATGAAAATATGTCATGACGAGGTTTCTCCATGCTCTTTGATTGTTTCTTCTGTGCATCAACATGAAATTTGCAACAATGTGTCCATACCTTCCATAGGATAAACATGAAATTCTTGTATTATAGTCCCACGATATAGAAATTCCTACTCAGTTAGTATTAGTATTCTCTCAGTTAGGCTTCCATTTTTATTTATTTTATTTATTTTGCACTCTTCATCTTTGTGTCCAAACTTATTACAATTCTTGTCGTAACCATCAAACTTAGGTTTTCTTATGTTGTTAGCAAGATTATTTCTACATTAAAATGCTTGATGTACATACCTATTGCATCTAAAAAATTAACCATCAAATTTAGGTGTACTCAGTGATTTACCTTTCCTACTCCTGTAGACATTAGCAGTATCTCTAGGCTTCCCACAATAATTGCAACTTGGCTTCTTTTGTTTCGATGGGGGTGTAGTACTTTCATCTTTCTATGCATTTGATGATTCTCCTTTCTCGGTAGTGTTGTTCTCTTTGAATCCAATTCCTATTTTTCATTCCTTTGCTTCTGATTCTCGAATTGTTGATCCAACAATTTTAGTGCTTCTTCATTTCTTTTCATTATTTCATTTGCATCTTTCTCAACTTTTAGTCTTTGATCCATCCTTTCAATTTTAAATTTCAGTGCTTGGTTCTAAAATTCTTTTCTTGTGTTATCTTGATTTGCACTCAGAATTTGGTCGGTCATATCATAGTAAACTTGTGTCATTCTCATGATCTCATTATCTTTCTCTAATAACCTAATTTCAACTTGTCTTCTATCACCTTATGCCACTTTCTTTTCATCTTCAACAATATTTTTTCCTTCAATCAATTTAGTCATTCTTATCATGTTGGTTTAAAGATCTATCTTCACTAGGTTTAACTGCTTGGTAAGTGTATCACTATTTTCCAGTAGCTATTTCATAGCTGATTTAGACTTATCACTAACACTGCCTTCAGATGTTGTCTCAAGTGTATCAACTTGTTCTTGTGTAACCTTTAGTTTATCAAATATTTTCAATCTAATCCTTAGAGACTTCTCAAGTTTCTTTTTTAGATCAATGATAAACTCTCTTACACTCTCCAACCTATATTCAAGACCATCAATTCTTTTGAATTGCCTAAAAATTTCCATGAATAAGATCTTTAACTCTCAGGTGATCAAACCTTATAACTCAACAGTAGTAGCTCTAATACCAATTGTTGGAATGACTATTGAAAGTTGGGACTGAGAGGGGAGGGCTAAATCAGTACCACAAAAACTTCTTATAACCATATAATGTTGTTGTTTTTTACCGAATTCAATAAATTGAAATGAAACTAATATAAAACTCATAAAACATAACATCAAAATATTCAAGCAATGGAACTCATAAATCCATAATTTTTTTTACGCAGAAATCCTTGGTTAGAGGAAAAAACTGTGGTGGGGATGATACCCACAACCTTCACTAACTGCAGTACAAAGGGTGCTCGGTTAGAGCTAACAATTTTTATCCATTTTGGTTGCTTACCTGGTTAAGATTA
Source organism: Thuja plicata (assembly GCA_018584345.1). Taxonomy (NCBI): domain Eukaryota; kingdom Viridiplantae; phylum Streptophyta; class Pinopsida; order Cupressales; family Cupressaceae; genus Thuja; species Thuja plicata. The sequence continues at coordinate 4,242,322 of MU227649.1, read as the reverse complement.
TACAAAGACTTGTTAGGTCTACCTAGTTAGAGGATTTTATAATATCTACACTTAGAGATGTACCATGTTAACAGTTTTACAAATATCAGATCAGTTAAGATCTACCTATATTGGGATTTCTATCTCTTAATACAATAGTATTAATAACTCAACAATGTCTGTTATATTGCATCAAAAAATTATTGATTAGACTCTTTGTGCTCTAAAATTTATGTTACCTCAATTTAAAACTGTAGCACTTGCTCGAGTTTGCTTTGTTGTAGCTAAATATCTGCTCGGTGCTCTCTTCTCTTCTCTTTGCTCTTCACATAACTCATTTAACTTTCACTAACAATATCATCCTTCTCTGTATCATCACTCTATTCTGCTCTATAAATCATCCATTAAATATAGTATTTATTGCCTCTTAATCTTATGTGTTAGGTACACTATGATTTGTTTTATCCATTATATCTTATTTTCCGCTCAGTGACTGTGTCACTTTTACCTTGGTACTTGGTGTTTTTCTTGGAAATAACAAACTTTCATTAACTGCTTAATATGCTCCTCAGATCTTCTCTTTTAATTAATTCGATCATTGATCTTATAAAAAAATATTCTTTGTGCATTGTATAATCACAATTAATGTTGTGACAATTCATTAAATGCGTCCTTATCACATTTAGAATCAATTAAGTAACTCGGTAGAGTAACTTCTCTTTGTTTGATTAACTAATCTTTAGTACTTAGTAACTGTCAACTTGGTGTACTTCATATGCACTCGATGTTCAGTAACTATAGACTCTCGATGTAGTGTCTTTAGCTCTGTTGTGTGCTTTACCAACTTCAATGACTTATTGGGTGTACATTACTAACTAGTTTAATTTTTACCTTTCTATTTTTCACCAATTAATTCTTTGACCCATATGACTTTACCTTAACTAATGAAAACAAAATATCTATAGATATATGATGCAGGAGCATCCTAGGTGTAAGGGCAATCTTGCATCACCCAAAAATATTTCTGTTTGCTTTTCAATAAGGGCTATCTTTTGCAGAGCTGCTATTTATGGAAACTTTCTATTTTTAGTAAGTTAGTCATACAATCTCAGAATGTTCTGATTTCACATGTGGAGGTTCATCTCAATCTTATCAACCTACCAGTAAAGTTTCATGGCTAGATCAGGTCTAGTTTTGAAGATATTAAAGATTTTCGATATTGGCAGCAGGGTACAGAAACTTTGAACTCAGTTTTAAAGGCTTTAGAGGCCCTGGATGAGGTCAAAAATTTGGGTGATAGGCACTTTCACTAAGAAGGCCTATAGATAACTTTGTGGCCTTTCCAGATTGGGGTCATAATAGTCAATCAGGTCAACTGGCGATGACTTATGGTCCTCGAAAGTTGGGTCACCTGAAATGGCAGAAAATAATTTTTCTTCAAAATTTCTGTTCGGGTTTCAAAAGTTATTTTGAGCCGACTATGATGTAATAAATTGTAAAATAAAATAATTCTAAGTTTGGT
>MU227649.1:4208008-4236621 GCA_018584345.1 Thuja plicata | reverse complement strand
TGCATACAATAATTATGTCAATAGGAGCACTGGTAAATCACCATTCCAGATTGTATATGGAAGTAGTCCAAGAAATGCATCTGAATTGAGAAAGATAGATAAAGGAGAAATAAGTAGTGCTGAAGTTAAGGATTTTGCAGAACACTTGAAGAACATCCATGAGGAAGTGAGGAAGCACATTACCAAAATGAAAGCACAGTATAAGGCTAAGGCAGATGAGAAAAGGAGACATAAGGAATTTCAGTTTGGGGATGAAGTCATGGTTCACTTACAGAAGGAGCAGTTTCCAGTTGGTACAGGTAACAAGCTGAAAATGAAGAAGTTTGGACCATGTAAGATACTGAAGAAGCATGCTTCAAGAAGTGCATATGAGGTAGAATTGCCTAGTGAGTTGAATATTTCACTAGTGTTTAACATTTCATATTTGATAGAGTATCATGAAGGAGGTGTTGAAGAAGAGATCACAACGGCACAGTGGATTATTCCATAAAGTAGTTCAGATACCAAGGAGATTGAAGACATACTAGACAGTCGTGTTGGTAGAAGCACAAGGAACAAGACATATGAAGAATATCTGGTCAAGTGGAAAGGATGACCTGTTGAAGATTCATCATGGCTAACAAGGGAGGAGGTTAACCATCTTGGTTTTCCTCTACAGACCTGAGTTGTGACAGGGTCACTTCTCAAATTACCCCGGGTGTTTGATGCAGGAGCATCCTGGGTGTAAGGGCAATCTTGCATCACCCAAAAATATTTCTGTTTTCTTTTCAATAAGGGCTATCTTGTGTAGGGCTGCTATTTATGGAAACATTCTATTTTTAGTAAGTTGGTCATACGATCTCAAAATGTTCTAATTTCACATGTGGAGGTTCATCTCAGTCGTATCAGCCTGCCAGTAAAGTTTCATGGCTAGATCAGGTCTAGTTATGAAGATATTAAAGATTTTCGGTATTGGCAGCAGGGTACAGAAACTTTGAACTCAGTTTTGAAGGCTTTAGAGGCCCCGGATGAGGTCAAAAATTTGTGTGACAGGTGCTTGCACTAGGTAGGCCTGTAGAGCGCTTCGTGGCCTTTCCAAATTGGGGTCATAATAGTCAATCGGGTCAAATGGCAATGACTTATGGTCCTCGGAAGTTGGGTCACCTAAAATGGTAGAAAATAATTTTTCTTCAAAATTTATGTTCGGGTTTCAAAAGTTATTTTGAGCCGACTATGATATAATAAATTGTAAAATAAAATAATTCTAAGTTTGGTCGGCCCTATGGGCTAAATTTCTGGAACCTTCTCGGGCGGTGGAAATTGCCTATATAAAGAAGGCCCTTAGTGTTGTCTAGGGTAGTTCTGGGTAGATCTGGGTAATAATTTGAGGGTTTGTCCTACCGAATATTGTAAGGGGAATTCCCATGTGGCTTTGCATATTGTAGTTTTGAAATTTTGTAATTCCTCATTTGTTGAGATAATAAGAAGCCCATTTTCTGTACTTGCAAATTTTTGTTGCTTCTCTGTTTATGTTATGTGTTTGTGGTATTAAGGGGAGCACCCTTCATCAATATAACATGCAAATCACAACAAAAAATCAAAGAAAATATCATTCCTTGTGTCCTTTTGTTTATAGAATTAGAGCATCATTGAAGCACCCAAGAGATATGATAAGTGAAAAAACAATAATGAACACACAATCATTCAAAGAAAAATATCCTGACTTCTTCCTTGTTTCTCTAGTACTGGAAATCATAGAGTTACTCAGAAGTCAAAATTCTTGCAAGCACTACTTGTGTGTTTGATTGGGATATTGTATGATTTGATTACTTGATGAAAATATGACTACTAAGAAATAATTTTGTTTTCTGATTGCAATGTGGTCTGATCAGTGGCATTGAGAAAAACCCTTGTTTGATTAGTGGTAATGATAAATACCTTTTTTTGATTGGTGGTATTGAGAAATACTGTTAAGAATGATGAATTACTTCAAGTTGAAGCAAATTGTCCTTTTTTATAAAGATAAGATTTAATTTCAATCCATGGTGATTATAAATGACCTAGCGAGAAACAAGGATTTGCCAATTGTTGGAATGATTATAAATGGACCTTATAACTCAAGAGTAGTAGCTTTGATACCAATTGCTGGAATGACTATGGAAAGTTGGGACTGAGAGGGGAGGGGTGAATCAATACCACAAAAACTTTTATAACTAAAACTGCCTATAACCATATAATGATGTTTTTGTTTGCCAAATTCAATAAATTGAAATGAAACTAATATAAAACTCATAAAACATAACATCAAAATATTCAAGCAATGGAACTCATAACTCCACAATTTTTTTTATGCATAAATCCTTGGTTAAAGGAAAAGACTATGGTAAGATGATACCCAAAATCTTCACTAACTACAATATAAAGGGTGCTCAGTTAGAGCTTACAATTTTTATCCATTTTGGTTGCTTACCCGATTAAGAGTATACAAAGACTTGTTAGGTCTACCTAGTTAGACAATTTTATAATATCTACACTTAGAGATGTACCAAGTTAAAGGTTTTACAAATATCAGCTCGGTTAAGATCTACCTGTATTGGTATTTCTATCTCTCAATACAATAGTATTAATAACTCAACAATGTCTGCTATATTGCATCAAAAAATGTTGTTCAGACTCTATGTGCTCTGAAATTTGTGTTACCTCAATTTCAAACTGTAACACTTACTTAGATTTTCTTTGTTGTAGCTAAGTATCTTCTCGGTGCTCTCTTCTCTTCTCTTTTTTCTTCAAATCACTCATTTAACTTTCACTAACAATATCATCCTTCTTTGTATCATCACTCTATTCTACTCTATAAATCATCCATTAAATATAATATTTATTTCCTCTTAATCTTATGTGTTAGGTATGCTATGATTTGTTTTATCAATTAGATCTTCTTTTCTTCTTAGTGACTATGTCACTTTTACCTTGGTACTTGGTGTTTTTCTTGGAAATAAAAACCTTTCATTAACCGCTTAATATGCTCCTCAGATATTCTCTTTGAATTAATTCGATTATTGATCTTATAAAAAACTATTCTTTGTGCATTGTATAATCACAATTAATGTTGTGACAATTCTTTAAATGCATCCTTATCACATTTAGAAATAATTAACTTGGTAGAGTAACTTCTCTTTGTTTGATTAACTAATCTTTAGTACTTAGTAGCTATCAACTTGGTGTACTTCATATGCACTCGATGTTCGGTAACTATAGACTCTCGGTGTAGTGTCTTTAGCTCTTTTGTGTGCTTTACAAACTTTAATGGCTTACTCAATGCACATTACCAACTAGTTTAATTTTTACCTTTCTCCTTTTCACCAATTAATTCTTTGACTCATATGACTTTACCTTAACTAATGACAAAAAAATATCTATATATATAACATGTAGATCACAAGCAAAAATAAAAGAAAACATCATTCCTTATGTGCTTGTGTTTCTAGTATTAGAGCATCTTTGAAGCACTCGAGAGATATGATAATTGAAAAACCAATAATGAACACGCGTTCATTCAAAGAAAAATATCCTGACTTCTTCCATGTTTCTCTAGTACTCGACATCATGGAGTTACTCAGAAGTCATAATTCTTGCAAGCATACCACAGGAATGGTCATTTCTTTACTTGTGTGTTTGATTGGGATATTGGATTATTTGATCACTTGATTAAAAGATGACTACTAAGAAATACTTTTGTTTTATGATTGCAATGTGGTTTTGATCAGTGGCATTGAGAAACACCCTTGTTTGATTGGTGGTAGTGAGAATACCTTTGTTTGATTGGTGGTATTCAGAAATACCGTTAAGAATGACGAACTACTTTGAGTTGAAGCAAATTGTCCTTTTTTATAAATATAAGATTTAATTTCAAGCCATGGTGATTATAAATGGACCTAGTGAGAAACAAGGATTTGCCAATTGTTGGAATGGTTATAAATGGACCTTATAACTCAAGAGTAGTAGCTCTGATACCAATTGTTGGAATTACTATGGAAAGTTGGGACTGAGAGGGGAGGGGTGAATCAGTACCACAAAAACTTTTATAACTAAAACTGCCTATAACCATATAATGTTGTTGTTTACCGAATTCAATAAATTGAAATGAAACTAATATAAAACTCATAAAACATAACATTAAAATATTCAAGCAATGGAACTCATAACTCCATGATTTTTTTATGCAGAAATCCTTGGTTAGAGGAAAAAATTGCAATGGGGATAATACCCACAACCTTCACTAACTGCAGTATAAAGGGTGCTCGATTAGAGCTTACAATGTTTATCCATTTTGGTTTCTTACCTGGTTAAGAGTATACAAAGACTTGTTAGGTCTACCTAGTTAGACGATTTTATAATATCTACACTTAGAGATGTACCATATTAAAGGTTTTACAAATATTAGATTGGTTAAGATCTACCTGTATTGGGATTTCTATCTCTCAATACAATAGTATTAATAACTCAACAATGTCTGCTATATTGCATCAAAAAAATGTTAATCAGACTCTATGTGCTCTAAAATTTGTGTTACCTCGATTTCAAACTGTAACACTTGCTCGGATTTTCTTTGTTGTAGCTAAATATTTTCTCGGTTCTCTCTTCTCTTCTCTTTGTTCTTCAAATAACTCCTTTAACTTTCACTAACAATATCATCCTTCTCTGTATCATAACTCTATTCTTCTCTTTAAATCATCCATTAAATATAATATTTTTTGCCTCTTAATTTTATGTGTTAGGTACGCTATGATTTGTTTTATCCATTAGATCTTCTTTTCCACTCAGTGACTGTGTCACTTTTACCTTGGTACTTGGTGTTTTTCTTGGAAATAACAAACTTTCATTAACTGCTTAATATGCTCCTCAAATCTTCTCTTTGAATTAATTTGATCATTGATCTTATAAAAAAACTATTCTTTGTGCATTGTATAATCACAATTAATGTTGTGACAATTCATTAAATGCATCCTTATCACATTTAGAATCAATTAAGTAACTCGGTAGAGTAACTTCTCTTTGTTCGATTAACTAATCTTTAGTACTTAGTAATTGTCAACTAGGTGTACTTCATATGAACTCGATGTTTGGTAACTATAGACTCTCGTTGTAGTGTCTTTAGCTCTATTGTGTGCTTTACCAACTTCAATGGCTTACTCAGTGTACATTACCAACTAGCTTAATTTTTGCCTTTTTTCCTTTTCACCGATTAATTCTTTGACTCATATGAATTTACCTTAACTAATGACAAAAAAATATCTATAGATATAACATGCAGATCACAAGTAAAAATCAAAGAAAACATCATTCCTCATGTCCTTGTGTTTCTAGCATTAGAGCATCATTGAAGCACTCAAGATATATGATAAGTGAAAAACCAATAATGAACACACAGTCATTCAAAGAAAAATATCTTTTCTTCCTTGTTTCTCTAGTACTGGACATCATGGAGTTACTCAGAAGTCAAGATTCTCGCAAGCATACCATAGGACTGGTCATTTCTCTACTTGTGTGTTTGATTGGGATATTGGATGATTTGATTACTTGATGAAAAGATGACTACTAATAAACACTTTTTGTTTTTTGATTGCAATGTGGTCTGATAAGTGGCATTGAGAAACACCCTTGTTTGATTGGTGGTAGTGAGAAATAGCTTTGTTTGATTGGTGGTATTGTGAAATACCATTAAGAATGACAAATTACTTCAAGTTGAAGCAAATTGTCCTTTTTTATAAAGATAAGATTTAATTTCAAGGCGTGGTGATTATAAATGGACCTAGCGAGAAACAAGGATTAGCCTTGCAAGCCAAGAGGATATTTAGCACGTGGAAGAGTTATCTAAGCATTGATAGATGGAGTAGCTAGCTGAAAAATGGTGCCTATTTACTAGGTTTTAACCACTTGTAAAAATTTTACTTTTGCTACCAAAGTGCATGTTTATCGGTTTTTCACCATAGCAAGATTTTTTTTTTTTCTTCATTTTTTTTTTTTTTTCTCTTCTTCTTTTTTGATATATTTCATTTGATTTTTTATGTTGATTTTTCCCAAGTGCCTATTTTCCTAGTTTTCACTGGGACAACCATTTTTTCAGCTTCTATTTCTTCTTTTTAGGATTTTTTCAAGACTTTTTCCACTATTTTTGGATTTCTTTAGGACATTTTCCACTATACAATAGTTACTTACAATGAGATAGGCATAGAACTGTTTCAAATGATTGGTATTGATTATATCATCTCCTTCTATGGTGGCTAATTGATAAGCCCCAAATCAAAATATCATTGTTATGATAAAAGGCCCTAACAAATTTGGTTCAAACTTGCATTTCTTTTCTCTATGTTGTTGATTTTTTGGATTTTCATGTAGTACTAGATCACCTACCTAAAAATCATGAGGTTTGACCTTCTTATTGTAGCCTTTTTCCCATTCTCTTATGATATCCCAACAGGTGTTCAAAATCATCTTGACACAGTTCAGCTAGTAGTTCTAGGTTTTATAACCTTGAGATCTTGTAGTCATCATCTATGATCAACCCTCGTAATGACACTCGTAAAGATGGTATTTCCACTTCAATTGGAGGAACTACTTCTACATCGTAGACCAAAGAATAAGGAGTAGCTCTCATTTGTGTTCTAATACTCATGTGATAAGCCCACAAAGTTGGATTAATTTGAACATGCCAATCTCTGCCAGAATCATTGACTATGCGTATTAGAATCTTTAAGATATTTTTATTGCTTGCCTCTGCCTGTCCATTTACTTGAGGGTAATAGATAGAAGAGAAATGTTGAGTAGTCTAAAATTTGTCACAAATTTTTGTTACATCCTTGTTCTTGAATTGTTTCCCATTTTCTATCACAATTGCTGAGGGAATACCATAGTAGAAAATCATATAGTTAAGGATAAACAGTGAGATTTTCTTGCCTATTGCACTGATTAGTGGTATAGCCTCAGCCCACTTCATAAAGTATTTAGTTGTTTTAATAATTAAATTATGTCCATTGGAAGAAGATGGGTAAATCTGACCAATCAAATCAAAGGCCACTCCAGAAAAGGTGAGTGTGTAATAAAGGGTAACAATTCTCTTGTTGGTGCATGTATAAGATTGCCATGAATTTGGGATTTCTTGCATGATTTTGTAAACTTGATGACATATTTCTCCATTGTAGGCCAATAGTATCCAATCTGTAAGAGTTTCTTAGCTAAGGTAAGAGCATTCAAATGTGATCCACAAATACATTCATGGACTTCATGTAAAGTGTTGTTTGATTATTTAATTTCTATACATCTTAGTAAAGTACCGTCAAAACCCCTTTGATACAAATCGTCTACTATGATCACGTGTTTGGAAGCTTGGAAAATAAGGTTTCATTTTTGGTTTTTGGATATACCCTTAGATAAGGCATTGGTTTTAAGGTAATCAAGGATTGGTCCATAATGAGGAGACTTGCAACTCACAAGTTGGCACACTAGTTTAGATTCAGCGAAGTCATAGGAAGGATAAGGTAACTCTTCCACCAAGAATTTATAATATGTTTGATTATCGGACAACTGTAATAGAGATGTTAAGTTAGCCATTGCTTCCACTGCTTGATTGTTTAGACAAGGAATCTATTCAAATGTTATGCTGATAAAGTACTTTTTCAAATCATCTACCATGTTTTTATATGGCACCAGTTTATCATCCTTAGTTTGATACTCATTATTGGTCTAATTTATTATCAACTAGGAATCACCATAGATATGGAATTATGTGATATACCATTCTAATGTAATTTTTAATCCATTGGCTAAGGCTTCATATTCCTCAATATTTTTGGTACATGGGAATAGGATTTTGTATGCCTTGGGTATTGTGTAGCCTTGCAGTGAGATGAACACTATACCTACTCTAGATCCATATTGCGTAAAGAAACCATCAAAATACATCTACCATGTGTGTTTTTTGATCATTAAGATTGAGTCATTAGGTAATCCCATTGTTAAAGGATTGTCTCCTGGTAATGGTGCTTTAGCTAGCTAGTCTGCAATCACCTATCCTTTAATGGATTTCCTTTCTACATATTGGATGTCGAATTCACTAAGTATCATCACCCATTTAGCTAATCTCCATGTTAAGGTTGCTTTGTTAGTGAGATATTTTACAGGAACAATTTTGTCCACCAATTCGATTGAATGTGCCATCATGTAGTGTCTAAAATTTTGTGATGCGAACACAATTGCGAGGCAAGAATTTTCAATAGGTGTATAGTTAAGTTCATATTGCACCAGTGTTTTTCTAATATAATAGATTTCTCGTTCCTTCCCATTTTCATCTTGTTGTGCTAATAGTACCCCCAATGAGATATTAGTTTCTGAAACATATCGTAATAAGGACTTTCTTACAATTGGATCCACTACGATTGGTGGATTTACTAGGTATTATTTTAGTTGATTGAATGATGTCTCGCATGCTTCATCTCATTTATGTGTGATACCTTTGTGCATAATATTGGTAAATGGTTTTCCTTTATCATCCAATTGAGCGATGAACCTTGGGATTGATTGTAGCTTGATTTGCAATGACCATACTTGGATGATATTTTTGGGTGGTGTAATTTCCACAATTTCTTTTACCTTTTCTAGATCAACCTCAATTATTTTAGCTGAGATGATGTAACCTAGAAGATTTCCCGAAGTAATCCTGAATGCACACTCTTTGGGTTTAATATAAGCTTAAATTGTTCCATATTTTCCAAGATCTTAGATAAATATTCTAGATGATCTTTCCTATGGTGAGATTTCCCTAGGGTGTCATCAACATAATCTTCCATGTTTTTATGCATCATATCATGGAAAATTGTTTCCATTACTCGTTGATATGTTGCTCCTACATTCTTGAGTACGCAGGGAATTACTATCTAGCTAAAAGTACCCCAAGGACAAGTAAAATTTGTTTTTCCTTGATCTTCTAGAGAAATTTTAATCTATTTGTAACATGAGAACCCATCCATTAGTGATAACATCTCATATCCCACTATGAGATCCATAATGACGTCTATGCTTGGTAACAGGAAATCATATTTTGGACATTCTTTGCTTACATCTTGAAAGTTAGTTCAACAATGGATAGACTTGTCTGGTTTGGATACAGAAAAAATATTAGATATCTTTGATAAATCCTGCTTTTAATAGCTTTTCCAGTTCTTCTTTTACCAAGAGTGTGATATGAGGATGCATTTTCCTTAGCTTTTTCTTAACAGGTTTACTCCTGGAGCCATAGAAAAGTGATGCATGATTAGATCATTATCTAGTCCTAGCATATCATAATAAGACCATGGAAAATTTATCTTATTTTCTCTAAAAAATTGTGTGAATTATTGTTTCTCCTCATTAGATAAGGATTGAGAAATGCGTATGATTTGCGGTTTCTCTTATGTACCAAGATTGATTAGTTGAGTAGGTTCTATGAGAACCAAAGATTGTTCTTGATAGTGGTCTAGAAGAATATCAATCTTTCCATCCTCTAGCACCTCAATGAGGTTTTCACTATCGGATACGTCCTTTATTTTCCTTTTTGTGGTCTGAGACTACCACAAAATTGTTTTCACCCTCATATTTTTTATTTATTTTATTTTTAATTTTGTGAATGAAAAATTTGATACCCCCCCCGTGTTAGATTCGCTAGTGGAAGGCATTATGGGTTCTACCACATTTATATAAAAATCTATGGCATGGTCATTGGGAAACATGGGTATCCATTGGTTAAGATAAGGTCCAGTCAATAAGTACATGGTAGATTAGTTGAAATTTATCATTAGGTTTGGTTTTAACTTTTTCAAGAGTCATGATTGATTTTTTCTTATAGCTTTTGAATGTATCATCGAGATCTATAACAACACTATCCTAAAGATCACTTAGATCATAAAGAATCTCACTATCCTCACTCGAGTCATTGTCAATATTGTGTGAACCAAATTCAAATGGTTGTACACCTGAGCTTTGTCCCTCTTCTCTTTCCCTTATCATATTATTATAATTTGTCCTTTCTAATATTATTTGAATATCTTCTGGTCCTATTAAGACTCTTGTGTTATCATCAATTATATTGGGGATCACCACATCAACAAATTCTGTGATAATGTTTGTAATGTGGGTATTGATAGAACTTTCTCCTCTTTCATGTCGAGGGGCATATTGATGAATCACATCTATTTCAATATCCATAGTGACATCAAAGAACAAGTCCCATTCATATTCATTATAATTTGTCTTAGCATAATGTTGAAATTCTAGAGCATGAGTGATTGTTACTAGTTGCCCCCAGTTAGGATGACTATTTTCATTTTCATTAGTTTCTTCTTCAGACTTATTTCCTTGAGAATCATTTTGATTATCCTCAAGTGTTTGAACATTTGGTTTTTGTATGGATTTTTCTCCCTCAATCTTAATTTATTGATCCTTCAAAAATGGAGGAATGTAGAGCTCTCCTTGATAATGTGAATTTTCTTCATGTATATGTAACAATCATTCATATGAGATAGGGACAATCTTAGTTTCCTCTTCAGATTCTTCATGTTCCTCACAAAAAATTAGGCCATCTTGAATGAGTAGGATCTATGCTTCCTCTTTGTACCCTATGTCTATTTATCTTTGGGATCTTTGAATTGTGTAAACTTTGGCTTGACGAGACCTTCTTTATTCTTTCCTAGTGGTCCTTGTCCTTGATATCCCATTTGTTGCATGATATGGAGACCATGTCCATATTGCTGAGTTATGATCTGAACATGTTTAACATCTTGATGAGATTCATCCTTTTCCTGGTATAGTCATTTCAACACTTCATTGTCTTCATTTTCCTCTGCTACTGATTTACCTCTTACAAAAGTTACATTATAGATAGTTTGTGATTTAGGATTTGCTGCCATTGTATGAAGGTCTTCCTTTTGATCTTGGTGAGAGAGGTAATGTTGTTACTAAAATTAGTTGATCTACTTTATACTCACCAATCCCATTGTTTCACTTTCTGTAAGTTGTGCTTTTGTAGCTTCCCTTTTATGTGGGACCATTATTTTGTTTGATTGATGAACATTATTACAAGATTGAAAGTAGCTTGTGTTTGTTGGGATTGTGTTTTATTCTCCATTATAAGGAAACTTGAAGCATTGATGGAAAGTGGATGGCACTGCCTGCATCTCATGTATCCAAGGTCTTCCCAAGAGGATATTGTATGACAAATTAAGATCTAACACTTGTAATACCACATTTCTCTCCATGGGCCCCACTCTAATAGGAAACATTACTAACCCCTTATATGATCTTTCTTCCTCGGCATATGTCTTAATGGTTATCCTCTTTTTAGAATCAATATCTTCATCTAAGAATCGCAATGCTTTGATCAAACCTAGAGTACAAATGTTTAGGCATGACCTCCATCTATCAATACTCTTTACACGTGATATTTATGAATCAACACTTCTATAGGAAAAAGGTAGGTTGTACGGGGGACTTAGAGAATTATCATCTTCTTCTGAGAATGATAGGTAGTGAGGTGTGGTCAAGTGTCCCACCATGTATTGAAATTTATCTATGTCTAAATTGTAGGGAATATTTGTTTCAACCAAATCTTTTTCTAGAATCTCTTTGTGTGATGGGGAAAGTTTGAGCAGTTCAAGAATAGAGATTTGTGGAGGGGATCTCTCCAATTGATCAACAAAACTATAATTAGGTGAGGATGATAATGAAGCTTTCTTGGTTTATGTTGGTTTTGATGATATAGGTAGTTCTTAAGAATCCCCTTTTAGTGTCACTTTAGCTTGTCCTCTTGTTATTGCGTTAGTGGATTTTGCTTGTTGTTTATCTTTGATTATTTTCACATTAATGTGTTGATCCCTAGCTTCCAAAATTTTGATAGTCATTTCATGAGAATAAGCATAATTCATATGATTTCCCATGGCATTTGAAAATTCTCCTTTCTCATTATTAGGCAAAGGTGTTTTGAAGGTCGTATGATCCTTACTCATCTTGTATCCATCCACTATGATGGCCTCATTGTAAATTAAGTCTTGTAAAAAATGCTTGAGCTTCATGCACTCATTCATTATGTGGCCTTTTTTTCGATGATACTCACAATAATGGGCAAATTTCCACCATTTTAGTTTAATTGGTGGTTCATATGGTCTTTCTTTAGGTAGAGTATTAACCTTGTTAGTTATAAGCTTGTGTAACGCTAATTTGAGAGACTCTCCAAGAGGTGTAAATACCTGTTTAGGACCATTCATGAAAGGTGGCTTTTGCTACTTGTATTCTTGATTATTTTGCACATCAGATGTAGTATTGGGCTCCTTTGGAGGATTAGTAGTAGAAAGATTAAATTTTGGTTGTTTTGGCTTTAGATTTTGTGCATCTACTACCCCATCATTGACAATATTCTGATTCTTGTTCCAATACTTTGATTTGTCTCAGTTTCCATTGGTATTACTATTATAAGGTCCCTTGGATTCTTTATAGAGTTTGATATCTCCTTTTATTACCAATGTGTCTTCAATTTTTACTCCCATCTCAATCACTTTATCAAATGTTGGAATACATTGCAGTTGAAGGTAATGATTCATTTATGTTACAAGATTATTTATGAAAAATGTCCATCTTTTCTGTTTCTGGAATCGAACGAGGATATCTTCCAAATATCTTCCTCCAACTCTACAAGAATGATATAAAAGGTTCTCTAATACATTTCTTGGTGTTGTATAGATTGATCATTGTGACAGGATGTTGAATATTATATGAATAATGTTGCATCAATCGATCTACCAATTCTTCAAAAAATTTAATTCCATGAGGTAGTTTGGAGAACCACTCTGTCGCTTGTCCACTCAATCTATGAGAAAAAATCCTCATAAGGTATGTCTGTTCATGATGAACTCCATACCAAGAGTATAAAATTCTCATATGTGATCTTGAAGATCAGTAACTCTTGTATACTTTTCATTCTTTGGTATATCCACATTGGGTGAAAATGGTGGTATGTGTAGACTACAATCAAAAAGCATTACACAAAGTGCATCCACTGAATATTTTTTTGGAATAGTGTCCTTTTCCTTCTTGATATCTAGGATTTGAGTCTATAATACTTTGATTTGTTTGACAAGAGTATCCATAGGGTTTTCCTCTTCATGTGTTTTAAGTTGTTCAACATCAAAATCTTGAGGCAATTTGATTCTTGGAGAGGCTGGATGCATGAAATACTTCTCTTTGTCATCCATTAGGATTTTTTCCATGATCTTTTGGAATCTTGTGTCATATTGAACTTTCTGAATGTATTCTTTGGTTATCTCTTATTTTTTATCAATATTGGCATGATTATCCCACTCATTCACAGTTCCTTCCATGTTGTTATCAGTATGATATTCTAGATCTATAGTCTGATTAGAAGTGAATAGATCTTGATTCTAATCTGGTTGTGCTTTTGGTATGATTATTCTTTGAGGGATATGTCCACTATATATTTTTTCAAAGAGACCACTTCTTGTCCACACCATGTAAGATTTGGAAGATGCTTAATTTGAAAATATTATCAATCTATCACCTATAGTTTCAATGTTTGATAGACTAGCTTAGAAATTGGTCAAATTTTGATGAAAATGTTGATGTAGAATAGATGATTTTTGAGATCTTGATGAAGGTTAGATTGACCTTGATAGTAATCTCTAAACAGGAAAGTTTGATATGACCAATTGAGACTAGTGTTAAGTTATTGAAACGAAGAGTAATTGGATTGATGTTCTAAAAACCAAGATTTGATGTTATGTACTTGTGATGATTGGACTAGAAACAAAAGTTTACAAAATCTTCCCCAAAAGTGAGCTGATTTTGATGGAAATAGTACAAAAATGGCCACTATTTTGACCAACAACGAGACAAGGACTAAAGAAAATGTTTTAGAACCCCCATTTTTGTACAAAAGACAACCTTGTGAGAATATATGTCTAGGTTCCAATCAACACTTTGCATGATCTTCAACATTTTAGGTATGTTTATAGGTATTTTTAAATGTTCACTTAGGGACACACACGCAAAGTAAAGTGTTGTTGTCTTGTTTTGATAGGTATTGTTTATCTTTAGAATTTTTGTGATTAGATTTCTAACTGCAAACACACCTTTCCCTATGGAATTGGATTAGCATGAAAATCTTTGCTCCTAGACTCAGGTACACACTCAAAAGATAATCAAAATATGACCATCACTAAGTACGCAATGGCTCCAGCCAAGCTGTCATATTATCCAACTCCAAATGCTAATGAGGGCACATAATGATGAGTATCTTGGGGTAATCACTATTTTCCTTGCACAAAGATTGTCACCTTTCAGGGGTGAACCGGGTGGCTTCTATGCTATGGATTCTAGTATAGGTCTCCATTCGGTTGTATCCCCTGAATCTGTGCAAGCACTTTTGAGACGTATAGCCCCACAGAGCATCTTCGCATAAGCAATCACATAAAAATGATTGACACCATGAGGCCCTACTTTGTGTTAGACGTGGGCCGAGTATAAGCTCAAATGACAGCCAAATCCTAAGGCTTTGGCCCCAAAGAGTAAATTTATTAACGTGAGTTGGAGTGGTGTGGCTCACATCTCATTCTCATGTGGATCATTCCCAAGAAATTTTTTCCTCAACTAGCAGGCACATCTATAGGTAAAAAGTAGTAAAGAGGATTGGAAACTTAGGAGTTTAGATTTCTGATTCTCCACTAGGGAGAAGAGAATACTATCCTATCCATGTTTTTTTCTCCTATCAAATACATCAAACAATTTAGTTCATTTCCAAGAATTTAAACTCAAAACTTAACTTCATTTTTGAGTTTCTAATTTTCCCAAAGGAAAAAGAGCATAATCCTCTAGTCAACTTAAGAGTCAAATCCAAATCTGAATTTAGTGCCTAAAGAAAAAAATTAATCAAGCATAAAGTTTTATTGATTCTCCCAAGACAACCTACATTTGACAAGCATTAGTATTTTTCATGTGTTTGATTCCATATCTTCAACAGGCTCTTTGACAATGTCCTGCATGAACTTGTTAGGTTTCTTTTAAAGCTCAAGATCACAAAACATCACACACTAGTTGATTAGTACCGAATTTGATTACAAAATAATCTGTATTTTTGCTCTCGGGTTTCCAGATGAGGAAATAGAAACCTAAAATGATTTTTTATCCCAGAAGATGAAATGAATACCCCAGACAAAGAAATGCCCCGTAAATGACATAATAGTTATCAAAAATGACACTTTCCCTCGCAGGCAATGAAATATTTACTGGGAACAACTAAAGGTAGAAAGTATACCTTCCAAAGATGCTCAAATGGGATCGACAAAAAATGAAATAATATCCGGAGACGCTGAAATGCTCCCAGAAACATTGTTCTAACTTCTAGAAATGTTGTATTTCTCTGTCATCTATCAAATGTGCAAAACAGAGTGTTAAATTCATGAAATTAAGGGCTAACTTCCCCATGGTGGGTGCCAAAATGTGATTTTTAAATGTTTATCTGCAAATACTTTCACATAACCACTCAATAACTCGTTATATCAATTGGTTAGTCAAATCAAATCATATGACAAACACATAAAACCAATTGAAATTGAATTATTGCTTCCTACATAGAAGATCCACATGAATTAAATAATTTTCTCTCAGTTTTAGCACTAATTCATCATGAATTGATGATCAAATGATGGAAGATACAACAAAAATACATAAAATGCATCTAGAAATGATCAATTATGCTTCATTAGACTCAAATTATGCTCAATTTAAGTTCCTAAATGCATGAATTGATACAATTGAAAGGAAAACATGAACTAGATTATGTTGAATTATACTAGAAATGCAATTGTCATTATTTAGCTACTTGAATGCACTATTCGCCCATGAAATGAACTTAGAAGGGTTGCCTTTTATAGATTTCCTTTGGAAGGAAAAGGGAAATTTGAATTTGAATTTGAATTCAAGGGTTGAGATTCACCCATGAGGAAGGGCTGAGATTAATACCTTGAGTGATCCATGTGATTGCACCTTATTGGCCAATGAGTTGACCTTGATGCCATGTGAGGGAATATTAATGTTATAATTAATTAATTCACTTTAATTAATACTCTAGTCATGTGCTTTTTTATTTTGATTTGATTAAATTACTAGGATTAATTAATGAATTAATACCTCTTGATGAGTGATCTTTGATGCTTGATTTTTGATGAATTATGTAATTAAACCAATCTAGTTTAATTACACAATTATGATTAATACTAGGTTTGATGCCTTGGTCATGACTTGAAGCATTTGATTTCAAACTAGGGCCTCTGATTATATCAGACCATTTTTAGGTGATTACAAAGATAGACTAATGATCTCAAGAAAAATAGGATATTGATTGGATTAAAATACTCAAGGCAGACAATTTTCTCAAGTAATACAATCCAACTAGGATTTCTAGGGATAAGGATCTCAATGACACTTTAATAAAATATTCAAACCTAAAGATTGATGGGATCTTGATGAAGGTGTGAAGAATTATATTTGATTGATTGGTTTGTTCAAGGTTTAATTCCAAATAGGTCATGGTTCTCCTAAGTAAAAAGTGGAAATATTTGATATGTCTAGAAGACTAGAATGATGGAAAATTGATGAAGTGATGGAAAGGTCTTGTTCTTCTTGTCATAGGTCTCTCTAGCAGGTGCAATGAGATTTTGGTTCACTTGGAATTTGGCAATGAGGCTGGACAATTTGTTGTTGAATATCATCATGTCATATCTCTTAACTTGTTGGACGCAAATTTGGGTTGCTCACATGACATTTCTTTTTCCAAATGGTTCCGTCAGCTGTCTTCTTCTCTCTATAGAAGAGAGGTAATTGAACCTTGACTTTCTTGTGCTTTCTAAAATTGGATAATGACTAGAGAAATTGAATTTTGGATGATCAAACTGACTGATTTCACAAAATGGTTTTAGGGTCCCTTAGAAAACTAAAAATGAAAAATTTTGATGGGAATTGGAAGCTCACTATTTTCCATCAAAGGCATCAATTCTTAGACTCAAGCATGGATTCGTGAAGGCATTGATCTCATGTCACAAACACCATCATAGAACTCTATGCAATTTATCAACAAAAATCAAGAGAGGAAGAGATGTTAATCTTTCAGTGGAGAAGCTGATCTGTGCATGTGTGGGTCTATGCAGATGCCAATCTAGAAAAAGGGGTAAAAATCAAAATTTTGACTTGTTTGACTTTGTTTAATGGAAAAGACTCATTTAAACACACATCAAAGTCATTGACGACACTAAGTATACTTTGAATCAAATTTTGAATATTCAATTTGTAAACAAGTGTCTGAAAATAGTCCTACAAGGGAAAAAGAAACCTTGTAGGAGACAAGCAATTTATGATCTTGAAAAGTTGGTAACTTTGAAAACATCATTTGTATATTTTCAAAATGGCGTTTTCAATTCATTTTATATTTTTACTTGGTCAAAAAAATGAAGATAGTTCAAGAACTTTCTACCCTAAGGAATTGGCTTCAGATAAAATATTATAGGCCCATTGCCTTGTAGTCCTTTGGCTCACACAACAATCTCACCCCTGAAAGGGCACCCATGTTTTTGCCTTTTTCCAGGTATTATTGTCATGCTACAAAGATCTCTTTTGCAACAGAATACCATGGGACACATATGATGGGAATCTTGGGGGGAGAATATTCCCTCCCCTTGCACTATAATAAGTCGCTATTTAGAGGTGAACTAGATAGGCTAATAATTAACAACTTTTAGTAAGATTTGTTAAATCCCCCTAATCCGTTTATATGCATGTGAGACACTTAAGTATCTAGTGGACCACGTCGACTCCTTAGGCACTATTTGTCTGATTCAAACTATCTTCCAAACACAATGCCCAAGCCTGGCGAGATAAGAAAAGTTTTTGTTCAATGTATTATTTATATACTGACCAAGGTATTTATTGGTTTGAGGTCATCCTCTAAAGGTAAAGTGCTCCCTCGAAGCAAAGATAAGATAAGCTTTCTCTTCACCCAAGTTTGGTGAAGGCGAGGGGAAAGGATATGACTATATTTTATCTTTTGCATCACTTAAATTAATGAGTTTTAACACAAATAGCTTGAATGAAAATTTTATAGAAAAAATTCTCCAAACACATCAAACATGGGGTTTTTTTCCATATTGAAACCTAATTAGAGCAACTAGATTTGACTATTTTAACCATAAGACACTCCCTCAAAGCATGTAAATGTGTTTAATCCATTCAAGAGTTCATTACCAAAAATAAAAGCATATAAAACATTAAGCAACCTACAAGATTTTGTAGTTTGAGTGATTTTTGGTCCTGGACGGTCAGATATATCTGTAA
The DNA here is from genome assembly GCA_018584345.1 of Thuja plicata. Classification (NCBI taxonomy): domain Eukaryota; kingdom Viridiplantae; phylum Streptophyta; class Pinopsida; order Cupressales; family Cupressaceae; genus Thuja; species Thuja plicata. The sequence goes on along the minus strand of MU227649.1, from coordinate 4,218,219 downwards.
AAGTGATTAGTCGTTAGGAAAGTCAACAAAAATTTAAGAAAAATCTATAATAGGGAAGAGGCATCAATGTATAGATGAAGGCATGGATCTGCGTAGATGTGGATATGCACAGATGTCATTCTATCAAAATTGTAAACAAGTAGAATTTAAAAATGTGGAGAAATTACTTGTACTTACCACGCGCAAACGATGATCAAGAAGCTCAGGCATGGATCTGTGTACGTGGAAATCTGTAGAAAAAAAAGTTTTATAATTATGGTTAATAAAAATCAAAATTTTGATAGCATTTAGTTTCACAAAACCTAATGACTGTAAAAAAAACCGAGAGCAATAAATTCCAAAAACCATAGAAATCAATTCAAAAACCCCTTAAATGTTTCTAGGTAGAAGCGACAGTTGCAGCTAAGAGGCATCGATATGGGTAGGCATAGGTCTGCACAGGCAGTGGTTGGTAAGTAGAGGTACCTCAGCGCAAGGCAGAGGCATCGATGCATATTCTGGGCCTGCAAACACAAAAATTACAAAAAAATGTTTGAGCTTTAAGGATGTGGGTCCCACCGGACATGCCAAAATGTATGTGTCAAAACCTAACCTACGTGGAACATGCGTAGATAGGAAAACATTAGTTTAAAACAACATGACAAATATTTCAAACATAACCTCTGATTGAACTATAATGGAAGTAGCCATGTTCCATTTGATTTGTTCATTATGGAGGTTTGTGGGTGTGCTCTCCAAACATAATAGTAAGATCCTCAATGCACGATTGAATGATGAATGAAGCCTAAATGAACTAATGGAGATGAAGAGATTGATGACATTACTTTTCCATTAGTATGAAAATAACAATTTCGGTAAATATACACCAAAAGACAGGTCAAGAGCAAACCGAAAATACAGATATCAAAGATCACTAAAAACTGCTAAGTACAAAGAAAACTGAAGACATAGTTTTGTGTGTAAATTGAAAATGCAAAGTGAAAAGGAGAAAGAGGAACCCGATGAGCAGGAAAGAGTGCAAACCAAGAGAACAGTTAAAGTGCAAACTGAGTGATAGTTCAAGCAAGGAACACTGAGAGATAGTCTAACTGACTTCAGAGCATAACCGACCGACAGAAACCAAAAGTCAGTTGAAGCCCGCAAAAAGTGGATCTGACTTCCATGTCAGGTAAAAAAATCATGTTCTATTTATAGATTTTTTATTTATTTTAAAACCATTACTTTAGGGACAAGAAACATTATTGTAAGTGTTTTAATCAGTCTAACTTATTTAAAACACATAGACTAGGAGATCAAGGTCAAGTTGTAAACCTATGATCTTAGAGTTAATATTGTTTTACATGAAACTTAATTGGGTCAATTTATCTTATAAATAGATGTTGTAATCATTCTTTATAAGAGATAGGATGGATGAGAGGATGAATGAATCCTACGAGCACATCTATGGATCAAACTGAAAGTTTCAAGAACCAAAAAAGAAAAATGAACAGAGGCTACCGACCAACATAGGTATTATTCAATCGCATTAGGTGATATACTTGTTCATGTAATCTTAATTGGATCTATAATCAGCAATAGGATATTGCATACACCAAGTCAAATTGTAATTTTCTCACATTCTAACAAGTGAAGCAAAGTGTAAAAATCCTTTCAACGAAGGTGGATTTAACCATCCAATTATAAATCTCTTGACCGAGTGCAGACTAGATAGTGTTGCTAAATCTCTAAACATAGTAGAATTTAATAGGTCTCCACACATACTCCTAATAGGGTAGATCATTAGAAGTGATCAAATTGTAAGCCTTAATTGGTCCCTTCTAATTTGTAGATAGTGAAGAATTTGTGGGTGCCATCCCCACCACAGTTTTTACTTCCTAACAAGAGTTTTCTATGATATCATATCTTGTGTTATGTGTTAATTACTTTCATGAATGTTTCTATGAATGTTTACATGTTTGATTAAGTTAAAGAATTGATAAGTCTTACATCAAGATAGTATAGAACAGATGGTTGGATATACAATTGATTACATAAAGGATAAAGGTTAAAAGATACAAAAGTTTGAGAGGTACTGATTCACCCCTTCCCTCTCAGTACACACTTCCTATTAATTCTGACAATTGGTATCAGAGATAAGTCTCTTATTTGGCAAGCTTAAAGGCTTAAGAGAAAAGATCATACAATGGAGAAGTACAGACTTGACAAGGGTATTGAGAATAAGAAACTAGAAATTCAAATCTTCTATAAGTAGTATAAAGAAGCTAGAATCAATATGAGACAACTGTTAGATGAAATAAATATTATGGCATCTTGTTGTAATGAAACAGATTACCATGAGGAAGAGATACAAGATTTCTTTGAGTCTTCAGAGTCAAGTACAAGCAAAGCATTAGACACATCAAAAGAAAGCATCACAAGCCTAAATGAAATCAATCAATATCTGGTTGGACAAGTGAAATCTCTGCAAATCAGTCAAGAGACACAGATGGTAAGAATGATTGATGTCATGAACAATGCTAGACAAGATGAGAAAGAAAGAACACTAGCTATTGATGATAGAAGGAAGATTACTGAAAAGCTACAAGAGAAAAAGTCTAAAATACAAAGACTAACTGAATATCACCATGAGATTACAAATCAAATTATTCTTATGAGTCAAGAGGCAAACAAAATGAATGTTGAACTCATTGAAATAATAGAAGCTATCAGTGAGCTAAGGGAAGAAAATGAAAAGCTAAAACAAGAAATTAGAATTCAGCAGCAGCATAATGAAATTATCAAGAAATCTAAAGAAATCAATAAAAGAATGGATGATTTTCTTGAAGGACAATGGAGAGTCAACAATAACACCGATCTAGGCTATACCAAGAATGGAGAATCACCCAATCAAGCTGATCCAAAGAATGTCTATGCAAATCCTATTAGAGTAAAAAGGTATTTCTATGTTCACTTATTAATTAAATCATTATTTGATTTAATTGTTTAAGTCACCTTTTTATCTCCTGTTCACTTAAGCTAAACTTTAGGCATGCAATAATTAATTCTCTATTAATTATTCATGCAAACTAGGTTTCTCCACCTTCTTGGTGTTCGATCTCCTTTATAAGGATTGATCTCTTTGTATTTGATTATCCCCTCTCTGAATGAACATTTTGTCTTTCAATACATTCTCATCTCCAAGCTTCTCTTTTGTGACAGGTTTTTTGCACGTAGCGGATCTTCGTGGTTGAACTCTATGAATTCTAACATGGTATCAGAGCCATGTTGATGTAGCCCGTTCTTAAGTATTTGGAGTTTTGGAGCTTCGAGGGTTTCAAGATTTTTTAAGCATTTCTTGTGTGGATTTGAAGGGAATTTATTTTTTAGAGTATTTTGGGAAAAAATTGACATCACGTTTGAGTCCAGAAGGCCCAAATCACCCAAAATCCATATAAGGCATGACCATTTTTGTCAATATTGCAATCTGAGCCAAAAAAAATTTGCCTACTCTGCCTTGGCACGGATATTGAGAAAAAAAATTAAAAAATCAATTTTTATTGATTTTTTTGGGCAAAAAATAAAGCCCACCATTGAAAAAGGCCGTGCCACTAAGCGGCCACTGCAGATCACCTCAGCTGGTTCGCCCACCGCCTGGCGCCCACCACCACCGGCACCGCGGGTTTGCATCAGTGGGTCCGCCCACAGACCAGCGCCAACCACCACCGGCATCGCCCACTGCCTCTGCCTCCACTGGGTGCGCAACCAGACACCACCACCACCACCACCCGATGGGCTCTCAGCCCCCGCCGGCCCCTCTAGCCCCCTGCGCAGTCCTGTAAACGATCGCTGGCTACACTTTTAGCCCCTATGCACTCATATTCTCTTGGTCCTAGATTCTATAATCCCCAGGGGCTAAATCTTATTCTTTGAGGCTTTTTTTGACACACCTTGGCCTTTTTGGCTCTATCTGGAGCATACGGAAGACAATTTTCAACTTCCATATACCATCAAAAAGCTCTTTTTGATGCCAACATCCTTGTGCAAGTTAAATTATCTTATTGTGTTGTCAGACTGGAGTTTTTTCTAGTCAAAGAGGATTCTTCTTTTCACCACTTCCTGACCTCTAAAATGAGCAAATGAACTCCTTTTTTTCTCACAAATAGACATCAAAAATCTCTTGATGAGCCTGCTTCAGATCTGATCTCCTTCTTTAAAGAAATTGACTAGGCTAAGGTATGACATGGAAGATATAGCATTAGTTGAGCTTCTTACTCCACACAATTATCATTTGTGGAAGTCTCGTATGACTAGGCTTCTCCGGTCACGTGGGCTATGGTCTTGTTTGGATCTTATTCAGCCCATTTTGACTTGTCCCTATGAGGTCATGCAGCATAGAAATAAGATGGATGAGGCCATGGGTGTTCCCTCTTTGCATGTTTTAGATAGTCTACTTTTTCACCTTGATAGTTTCGATACTCCTATTGCAATGTGGGAGAGGTGTCAGACTCTCTTTGGCACGGTGAATGAATTCTGGGTACTTCAAATCGAAGCAGAATTGACATCCATGGCTCCTGAGACATTCACCTTTATTCAGGATTTCTTAACGAAATTCAAATCTACAAGGTCCCTCTTACATGGTTGTGGAAAGACTAAAACATATATAGAGTTTATTTATCTAATACTTTCCAAGCTTCGTGGTTCTTTTCAGATATTCTCTTCTACATTTCATGCTACCATGGATTCTTTGGGTCCAAGATTTACCATGCCCACTTTTGATGTGTTTTGTGATCAGTTGACTTGTGAGAAAGAAAAGCTATTGCAACTTGATTCTCTCACTGGATCACCAAACCATGCATTAGTAGCTCACCCATCTTCAGGGAAGCAGGAGTAGAAACAAAAGTTATCAACCACAGAGTCTAAAAAGGATTCTAGTTCTCAGCACTCCTTTGTCTCACCTTATCCTAAGGGGGAAAAATTGAATACAGAAAGACCTAGGTGTGCTTATTGTAAACAGAGTAGTCATGATGAGTCTCATTGTTATGAGAAGAAGATAGATGGATATGAAAAGCAAATTTCTAGTTTGCAAGATCTTCTTCAGAAGAGCCACATTGATATTCCTTCTTCTTCTACTTCTCATGGGTCTTCTTCTTCATCATCACTTCAGCCAGATAGAAAGGACTTAGGAAAGGGTCATGCATTATAGGCAACCGCTATACCTCCCTCTTCTAGATGGCTATTGGATTCAGGTGCTTCACACCATATGGCATCTTCTCAGGGTTTATTCTCTTCTTTTCAGGCTTCTCCTACCCCACACATTTTGATGGGGAATAACACTGTTATGACTGTATGTGGGAAAGGTTCTATTGACATTGATGATGGTACATTCAATGATATACTATGTGTTCCATCTTTGTCCAATAACCTTCTCTCTATCTATCAGATTACTCACAGTGGGACAGGAAAGAAAGATGAGTTTACTCCAGATTCAGTACACATCAGAGATAGTGAGACAAGCAATATTATTGCTACAGGGATAGTTGATCATTCTTCCCGCTTGTACTCCTTCTCACATTTTGGTCCACCATCTCCAATGCTGGAGAATAGCTCCCCTTTTTCATGAGAGCCTATTAAGGAGAAGTCAGGTCACTTGAACTTATGTGTATTTCCTAAGATCAATGTTCTAACTTCTACACCTCCCCCTCATGTTGAGTTTTCATATGTTCATCAAGACTCCTCTTCATATTTTCCAAACATTATCACTCCATGCATCGAGCCACCTACTACAGTTGTTGAGGACATATTTGAGGATATTCATCTCCTCTCAAATGATAGATTCAACACATCTATTGGCCTGTCTTCATTGGAGAATCCATTCCAGGAGTCTTATGTGTTCTCTTTTGAGCATCAACTAGGCCTTCCAGTTTCTCCTTACATTCATGGGTTTCCTCTTCTTCGTCTAGTGCCTTTGTTTCTTCCACAGTGGAACCACATTGGTATGATCATTGACACATGGGTTCTATCATTCTGGGGGGGTTTGGCACCTCGATCCTCTCTCATGGGGGGGTTGGTTGTACCTATGGTTTTGAGAGAGTCTCTTGAGCCATTATTTTTTTAGCATGATTTTTTCCATCTCTTTTTGGAGTAGAGTTTTTCCCATGTGGTTTTCTCTATTTCTCCACTTTACAGAGATTTGGTTGTGATTGGGTACCTAATTAGGCCTTTTTTTTGGGACTCAAATTTACTACTTTTAGTAGTTTCTTCTAGTTTTTATCTTCTCCCTAAGTTTATCTTAAGGGGGGGTGTTAGAGTAAAAAGGTATTTCTATGTTCACTTATTGATTAAATCATTATTTGATTTAATTGTTTAAGTCACCTTTTTATCTCATGTTCACTTAAGCTAAACTTTAGGCATGCAATAATTAATTCTCTATTAATTATTCATGCAACCTAGGTTTCTCCACCTTCTTGGTGTTTGATCTCCTTTATAAGGATTGATCTTTTTGTATTTGATTATCCCCTCTCTAAATGAACAATTTGTCTTTCAGTACATTCTCATCTCCAAGCTTCTCTTTTGTGACAGGTTTTTTGCACGTAGCGGATCTTCGTGGTTGAATTCTATGAATTCTAACAAATCCAAGATCAAGAAAGATGACATGCAATCACTATGGAAAGCAAGGCCATACATCAAATGTATGCAGGAGAAAAATGAAAGGTATTCCTAAATCCACATCATCATTCATAGGATTTTGTTATAAACATAACAAGAAAGGACATAAAGCATATGAATGTAAGTATGAGATGAAACAACCTAAGAAGGACACCTACATGGACAAAGACTTCCCTACTTGCAAAATCAATGGGCACACAACTCTTGAATGCTAGAAGAAGAAAAAGAAAGCATGGAAGCCAAAAGGTCAAGAAACTTCCTATCAACTAAAAAGAGTCAGTAACAAGTATGTATGGGATTACAACACATGGAAAAATTGTACAGCATGCGGAAGATTTGGGCACATTGTTGCAAACTGTATGAGATAGTGGACAAAAAAATCTAAAGGTTGGACTAACCTTAGAATGGCATGCTTACACTGTCATAAAGTTGGTCATCTCAAGAAAGACTGTAGAGACTGAATGACAAAGACAAGAACATTTCCCAATGGAAATACCATTGAAAACATCTAGAAGATGAGAAATAAAATGTGGAGGAAAGCTACCAACAATGATGAAGCTGGACTGAGCAATACAATTGGTGACACCCTATCCAATGGCTCTAGTGACATCACCATCCCCACCTAAGTAGAACAAGTAAGTATGGAACTGCATTACACAAGTAGTATTTTACATCAATTCCATAATATGTTGACGAAATTCCAAATTAGCATAAGTAAAGATGCATCATGATATTACTTGTTAAAATCTATGATAACTATTCCATCAGGCAATACATACTGAAATCCATCGGCATACGCTCAAAGCTGAAATTTTCTGCACTTACCAAGAATCATCGGTTAACATGTAAAAGCTAAGTTTCTAGTGTAAACCAAGACTCATCGGTAATCAAGCAAGTTGAAAAAAGAAATTGTTTTCGCAAAACACTGAAACCTGTCGCTAAAAGAAAGAAGTGAGATGACTGCCCCAAAACATCACGTTGTCACTGAAAAGAGAAGTTAGTGTTTAACCCAATGACTTCATCTTCACACACCAAGGAGTGGTTGAGCATTAATGACTCTCTTTTAGGGAAAACATCTATAAAAAGGTGATGGAAGGGTTTCATTATTCACCAACGAACAGAGCAGAGAAATGAAAGAAAAATTTGAGCACACAACAAAAGCATCAAAGAGTGACTTCAACTTGACCACCAGCACTCCAAACAGATCAGTGACCACTCCAGTAGTAAACAATAAGTTCCTATGTTAACTTAGAACTCCATTTTATGCATTTTTCATAAAGCCCTAAAATGTCTGAGACACTGGCTTCAAGAACCACCAAATTGAAGAGCATCAAGAAGGATAAGGTTAAAATTATCAATAATTCTACCTATGAGGAACCCCACTACAAGATATGTCTTGAGGTTGCATCACAACCCAATAATACTGGAGCATTCTTGTGAATACCAGCTAGTGTTTTTCTCGTCGAAGACGTCCAAGCATACATACACTGCAAGATTGTAGAAATTGATGACCTAGAGGTTGAACAAGATTTCAAGAAGTGATGTAATGATGATGGAACTATAAATGATGAGCACAAGAACATAGAGGTGAAAGGGCTCACAAATGCCCTATTATTCCCAAAGGTATTCAAGACCAAGTGGATTCGGTTAGTACTGAGCCGAATTCACAACGACAAGCTATGGCTGGATGAGCCTAAAATGATAATAAGAGATGTTATTCATGCATTCACCGGTTATCCTATAACCGATAAGGTAAAGGGATTGAAACACCCACCCAAGGTTGAGATTGAAAATAACATAGGAGCCAAGTGTGATGGCAAAGGACTTAAGGTATCAACTATCACAGATGATGAACTAAAATTTGAGGCATGTGTCCTAGGCTACAAATTATTTCAAGCTAGCAGGATGAAAAACATAACATCTCGATCAGTGGATACAACATACAAAATTGTAAAGAAAGGAACTCATATGGATCTGTCAGAACTTCTACTAAACTAGTTAGAAGAAAACTTGAGAACAATCAGAAATGCAAAGACAAATACATGTAAGTTTGGCTCACTTATCATGTGCATTTTCTTTTACTTTCAAGAATCATTTCCATCAATAGGAGATGTAAAATAGGATACCACTAGCCCAGTCACCATACATATTAGTGAATACATAACATCACTGGGAGACAACTTTGAAACAGTTATGGATAAGTACATACTGAATTCAAGGATAGAATGCAGAAAAGAGAAAGGATCCCAGAGAAACTAATTGAGAAATTCAAAGATGATATATGTTTTATGGTTGACATAGACCACACATACATCAATCCTATTGTGCCAAGGAAAGCATGGTTACAACCTTTATACTATGAGGTTAATATTGATCAAGCACCCAATGCAATTCATGCATTGATAAATGAACCCATAGACAAAACACAACCAAAGTTCAGCACTTGTGAAGAGGCCAAAGCAAGAATCAAAACTAGATTGGTTGTAAAGAAAATAGACAAAAATAAAGATAAAATGGTTAAGAATTTGAAGAAAAGGTTGTCATTTAAAGAGGAAGAAACCAAGGGACAGTCACCCATTGGTGAGGCTGAGAAGGAAAGTGACTATGAATCTACAGAGTTAGATACTCTGTTGCCAACACCAGCTAAGAATCCAAAAACCATAGCTGCTTCAAGAACAAGAAGCTAGATAGCTAAGGACACAAGTCCTTCACCCTTGAATAAAGGTCAAGAAAGTGTTGGAAATACAATAATGGGAAAGCAAGATACTAAGAGGGGGGGTGAATCAGATCTTCAAAATTAAACACTTAAAATAAACTGATCCACATTCATACATAAATGAATCTAATTTAATCTCAAATAGCATCCACACCATGAAATAAATAACACATTACACAATAACTTGGTAACCCAGAAGCCCAAATAGGTAAAACTGGGTGGGGATGACACCCACAAAATTCTCCACTACTACAGTAATAAAGTGTACCTGTTAAGGTTTCAATGTTTGATTACAAAATGTAATCTACCCTGTTAGAGGTCTACCCAGTTAAGAGCTTCAGATCATTACAATCTACCCTATTAAAGGATTTAAACTTACAATGAAGTACGCACTCTATTAAGAGATAAATAAAGGCCTACTAAAACCACTATGTTAAGAGATTTTGACCTAATACAATGATTAAAAAGTCTCAAGTATTGATCCTTCGGTATGCACTCTGATGCTGATGATGGATCTCCTCTTTTCAGTATCTCTTCTGATCTTATAATCTGATATATTTTTACTCTGTTGTTCACTGTGTTATGCTCTGCTTGATCTCTTCTTTTGAAAAAAATAACCCTCTGTACTTTTCACTTCAAAATGCAGTCACTTCAACAATTACTCTTCTACCTCTTGCACATACATAAAATAGGGTTTCAAAGCAATCTAATATATCTATACATATCTGACAGTGAGATCTAGATCAATGATCAAGATCCAATACCCATACCATGATGGTATTACAATTAATGGTTACAATGAGTAATGCATAAGATAAAACAATTAAATGCATAATTAACTCCGTATAAG
>MU227649.1:4136343-4149830 GCA_018584345.1 Thuja plicata | reverse complement strand
GGTAAAAATATTGGCAACTTGCTTGGATGTTGGGCAATAGTAGACTGATGACTTGTCCATGAATGAGATCCCCAATGTAGTGTATCTGGATGTCAATATGCTTGGTCCTTTGATGATGGATTGGGATGCATGAGATTTGACTAGCACATTGATTGTCTCAAAATATGATTGATGGTTGTTTAGATTGAATACCAAACTCAATGAGAAAATTTTGAAACCAAATAGCCTCAGTTTTGGTACTCGGCTTCAATAGAAGATGGACCAATAACAAATTGCTTCTTTCTCTCTAACAAACAAGTCTTGAACCAAGTGAGAAGCTATACGTTGAAGTCGTGAACTTATAGCTTCTCACTTGGTTCAAGACTTGTTTGTTAGAGAGAAAGAAGCAATTTGTTATTGGTCCATCTTCTATTGAAGCCAAGTACCAAAACTGAGGCTATTTGGTTTCAGATTTTTTTTTTTTTTTAAAATTCAATTTGTGTCAAAATTTTGACATTAATTGGTCGAACGCTTGCGTCGTGGGTTTGGCATCCTAGTCGAAATAGAAAGAGTTTGGTCAAAATGTTTCGACCATTCCATGTCGAAAGTCTGCATCGTGGGTTTTGCATCCTGGTTGAAACAGAAAGAGTTTAGTCGAATTGCTTCGACCATTTTGTGTCAAAAAATTTCAAACATTTCGACTAAATTTGGTCGAAACTTTTCGAACATTTCGACGAATGTTGGGCGCAGTTTTGACAAATAATGTGGGCGTTTGAATATGCTAATTTCGACCAAGTTTGTGTATAAATTTTGACGTTAACAAGAATGTGTCGATCGTTCGACGATAAAAATACCGACAAAGCAATTTGTGGGTCTTTCAACCAATCTGCGTAGATAATTCGACCAATTTTCATCGAAAATAGGGGCCAATTTTACTAGTGTAAACTGCTTTGTCAAAACATACAAATTATCAATCATTTTCTTAGAAAAATATTTGGTAATATTGAAACCACCCTTGTGTTAAGGAAATCAATAGTGATTTGGACATGAAACAACCATTAAAGATAGTGGGTGATAAAATCTTGGTGACTAAAAATGTATTCTCCTCTTTACATATTTGTTGAGGGTTTATGTTCAAAATATGGTAGGAGATTTATATAGGTAGAGGGAAGACCATTAATATTCTTAGTAGTAGTCAAACTAACCTCTTTTGTTGATGTACAAAGGTTAGAACATACAAAATTATCAATCATTTTGCTAAAAAATGTTTGGTTATATTGAGAACACTATTACGATAAGGAAATCAATAGTGATTTTGACAGGAAACAACCATTGAAGATAGTGGATGAAAAAATCTCAGCTAGTCAAAATATATTCTCCTTTTTACATATTTGTTGAGGGTTTATGTTTAAAATCCTAGTGGAACTTTATATAGGTAGAGGGAAGACCATTAATATTATTAATAGTAGTCAAACTAAACTCCTTTGTTGAGGTACAAAGATAAAAGCACACAAACTTATCAATCATTAGCTTGGAAAAATGTTTGGTAGTATTAAAACTATCATTATGATAAGGAAATCAATAAGGATTTTGACATGAAACAACCATTGAAGATAGTGGGTGATAAAATGTTAGCTACTAAAAATGTATTCTCCTCATCGTGTGTGTGTGTGTGTGTGTGTGTGTGTGTGTAAAAGGGAGATCATTGCTATTCTTAATCAAACTAAATTCTTTTGTTGATGTACAAAGATCAAAACACAATCAATCATTTGCTTAGAAAAATGTTTGGTAATATTGAAAGCACCCTTATGATAAGGAAATCAATAGCAATTTTTACATGAAACAACCAATGAGGATAGTTAGTGATAAAATTCCAACATATAGTGAGTAATAATATCTCAACTACTAAAAATGTGTTCTCTTTATACATTTGTTGTGGGCTTATTTTCAAAATCCCCATGGAGATTTATATCAATAAAGGGAAGATCATTACTAGTTTTAATAGTAAGCAAGATAAACTCCTTTGTTGATGTACAAAGATCAAAACATACAAAATTATCGATCATTTTCTTGGAAAAATGGTAATATTGAAACAACTCTTATGATAAGATAATCAATAGCGACATTGACATGAAACAACCATTGAGGATAGTAGGTGGTGAAATACGAACTACTAAAAATGTTAAAGACATCAAATTTCCACAAACCATGAGATTTGGAAGAGTTGTTTCTAGTTAGATTGTGTGGTACTTTTTGCATAAACATTTCTGATCACACTTTGTGATCCATCATCAGAATGATTGAGTACTATAAGAGAGTAAAATGTGATAGTACTTGATCATCTTCATGATGGATCATAGAGTGAGATCTAAAATACTGATGCAAAAACTACCACACAATCTGATCGAGAAACTTCTCTTCCAAATACTACAAATGTGTTCTCTTCTTTACATATTTGTCGAAGGTTTATGTTTAAAATCCTAGTGGAACTTTATATAGATAGAGGAAGGATGATCTATTTCATTAATAGTAATCAAATGCCTTTTCTTGATGTACAAAGATAAAAGACTACAAAATTGCCAAAGGGTTGTAGCTCAATTGGATGAGTAAAATTGGCGAGGATGATGGTATGTGACATATAAGTCATCTACCAAGGTTCAATCCCCAACAGATGAATTCGGGCCAAGTTCAAATTTGATGGATTAGATCCCCCATGCACGGGGCCATAGAAGTCATCTACCAAGATTCAATTCCCAACAGATGAATTTGAGCTGAGTTCAAATTTGATGGATTAGACCCCCTGCACGGGGCGATTCGTAGTTAGATATATGCTTACTCAAATTGTTATAATCCACCGACATCTCCATAAAAATACTTCTAATATACTAAATTAAAACTTAAAATATGCCCATCTTTTGCATAAATAAGCAATTATCACCCAAAAATCTTTTGCCATGCAAGAAACGAGGAAGATTCCAAAGCTCTGCAAGAATTTGGAATAAAGAGCAAAGTTGATGTTCAATCACATATAATAATTTATTTGGACGATCTACATTGTGCATACGGCGGCCGCCCTTATTCTACGTCAATGTCATCATAAACATGGAAACCCAACACCAAGGTGAGATTTTGCTCTCCTCTCGGCGCTCAATGTGCATAAAAATACACAAAAAACTATTCCTTCCCCCCTCTAAACTTGATGGAAAATCACTAACTTTTGCTTCTTTGCAGGGGGAGCAGTTAGAAAGAAGCAAGCAAGTAGAAAAAAAACAGATTATAATTATATATAGAGAGAGTTGTACAATCTGTCACAGGCTGTGTACATCGTCCGAGAAAGTTGCAGCAGAAGAAGAATCGCTTCTTCTATCTCTCTCTTTGTGGGCTCCATTGCTTTCACGACTCACGACACAGAAGAACAAGAACAGGATTCGAACCTCTCACCTCCCCAATACTACTACAATCCATGTTGTAGCCCTGGAAAAAGGAGCTCAATGTTTATGAGCCCTTTTGTTTATAATTCTTCTTGTGTTACAGAGGTGGGGTAGATTTGGGTTTCAAGTAAATACTTAGCTTCTCTGCCAACTTGTACTTCCTTCTCACACAAGGGTGTAGGACTAGGGATTAATCATTTTCGTTTCTCTTCTCTTCTCTTCCATGTCCTATAATAATATAAGAGTTTTCTGGCTTCCATTGCAAGCAGTTTCTGAAACAGAGCAGCAGTTTCTGAAACAGAGTAGAGATTGTTTTGAACTGGGTGTCAGGGGATTTTGATTTTGAGTCACAGCCATGAAGGGGATTTTGTTCTACTGTTCTGTGAGGCTTGGAAGAATGTTGGTAGTCATAGTGCTTGTCTTGGCTGCCTTGATATCATTTCAGGCTCCAGGGGGCTTTGGAATGAGAGACTCTGTTGGAATTAGGCACAGGGGACTGTATGGAGGGCATGGAGGTGCAGAAACCCATGTTAAATTTAAGAAAGGGGCCAAACCAGATCTGAATTATGACAATGTTAAGCGTAGAGTCCCAAATGGGTCAGACCCAATTCATAACAGGTACTGTGGGGGTGATTGAATTTTATTTTTAAGATAGCTTAAAAGTTTTTTAGCAATTCTGCAACACTTTTTACAAGTTTCAGTCCTGCAGCTTCAAACTTTTAGCAGCAGGGGATGCTCAGAGTATGAACTGAAGCATTCAGCCTCATTACAGATCAGTTCTGAAATGAATGCCATGAGAGATGGATGAGTAATGAAATGTTTCAGACCATTAATTCAAAACTCTGCTGCTAAACCAAGAGTTTGAGGGTAGTTTTGTTTACAGAATTGTTTCCCACTGTTGTATGTCAATGGCAAGGTTACAGAGGCACAAATTCGAAGTCACCATTGAACTTTCCTTGGATTAGTTAGGAGTTGAACCTAATCTAGGACTTCTCATTTACTGCTTAGGACTTGTACTGTCATAAGTTCGAAGTCGCTGTTAAACTTTCTATGGATTAGTTAGGAGTCGAACCTAATCTAGGACCTCTCATTTACTATTTAGGACTTGTATTGTCATAAATTCGAACGTATTACCATAAACTCGAAGTAGCCATCAGCTTTTCATAGATTTGCTAGGAGTCTAAGGGCTAACCAAACCCAGGACCTCTCATTTACTGCTAAGGACATGAATTGCCATAAATTTGAAGTAGCCATTTATGTTTCATGGATTACTTGGGAGTTGAACTGAACTTAGGACCTCTCACATACTGTTTAGGACTTGTAGTGTCATAAATTCAAAGTAGTCATTGAAATTTCATGAATTAGTTAAGTGTTGAACCTAGCCTAGGACTCTCATTTACCATTTATTACTTGTATTGTCATAAATTCAAACATGTATTGCCATAAATTCAAAATACCCATTAACTTTTCATTTGCTGCTCAGGACTTGTATTACCATAAATTTGAAGTAGCCATTAACTTTTCAAGGATTACTTAAGATTGAACCTAACCTAGGACCTTTCATTTGCTGTTTCGGACTTGTATTACCATAAGTTTGAGGTCGCCATCAAACTTTTCATAGATTAGTTAGTAGTCGAATCTAATGAAGAACCTTTTATTTGCTGCTAAGACTTGTATTGCCATAAATTCGAAGTTATTATTAAACTTTTCATGAATTACTTGAATAGAATCTAATGTAAGACCTTTCATTTGCTGTTTAAGACTTGTACCAATTCATAACTCAGAGATTTGTATTTATGATTTGTATGTTGGATGTTTTCAGAAGAGCTGGGAAATCAGGGGAACCTCCAGCAGTGTAGAACAAAGGAAGAATTTCATGAAGAAAAGTTGAGAAAAAAAAAACAGTATCAATGGAGCCCTTGGAGGAAGTAGTGGTTTGCCAGTATATTAATACTAGACTAAATCTATCACTTCTGAGTACAGGGTAAAAATTTGGAAAAAAAGCTTCTACTACCCAAAAAAAAGAGAAAAAAAAGGAAAAAGAAAGAAGAATATATAGTTGAAGCAACTGTATCAGTCCAATACATATCATGACTTCTTCTTTATGGTATTCTTGTTATTTTACACTGTACAGACAACAAAATTGTCAGATTTGCTTGTTTTGCAGACATATTTTTGAGCTTACAAAATAGTGAGAAAAAAAATATTAAGATAAAATTATGAGTCATCATATGTTGGCCTCCTGTTCATTGCATTGTTGAATTATTGATGGTAAAATTAATTTGCAAAATCAAACAGGAAGAAGAAAAGTTCAACTTTTCTTTAGCAACAGTAAAAATTTTTTGTATTAAAAGTTAAAAATTTAAATCAGCAACACACTAAAATTCATCCTCTTCCTGAATTTTCCTTCACACTATGCAAAAATACATCCAAATCTAATTTTGCTCTTTTTGAGTTATGTAACTTTATCAATAATAAGGCTGCTTTTGCAAGCCTTGTAAAAGAACACGCCTGATAAAAGAAAAGATACAAACATTATTTACTTTTATTTTTAAGAGACATTCTATTTTTCAGAAAATATGATCATCATTTTACTTTTTTTAAGGGGCATTGTTTTTATTTTATTTACTTTATTGTTATATGAATATTATTTTGATACTTTATTAATTTATTATTTATTATTTTAATAATATTTTAAAAATTATTTATATTTAATAATTTTTAAATATAGATAGAGTGCAAGGTCCCACATCATAAGAGATAAGGCACGTGTGGGCTCGTATTAGGTTCTTAAACCCTTCATAAAAAAAAAAAAAAAAAAAAAATTATTTAATTTAATTTAATTTAATTTATCTATTATTTTCTGTTTTTAATTGTATAGTAAATTTTTTTTTTATTCGTGCTACCAATCCAGCGCCCAACCCTCCTTACCTTGATCTTACTTGCTAAAATATTATATTTAATATTAAATATGAATTCTATATACAAATGATTATCAAATTTAAATTAATTTTTTAATACCCTCATAATTATACCTAGTGTACTTCCTACCTAATAGTGAATTATTTCCTAGCAGAAAATGACGTCCCTAATAATGAAGTATATTTTATAATTTTTCTTCAATTCATTTCGTTTGGTTGGGGAAATAGTGTTGTGAGGTGGACATGTAACTGCATATATTCTTTTTCTCCCATATTTGACTTGACCTTTTATGCAAATACTTTGATATTTTACTATTGATGCCTTGCCAACCTAATAAATGGATAGAAGGTATAAGATTGTGCATATATTATTTGCTCTTGATTTCTATTGTTTGGGATAAGATTGAATATTATACGAAGACCTAATTTGCTATAGTGGGAGCTTTTCCATGAAGGAGAAAACTTCACTATATTGTAAAGGAAGGTAATTTATTTATTTAAATGTAGGAATAATAATGTTCATTGGTATTAGGATTACGATAAATGTGTTTGTGTTTTGTATTTTAGAAAAGTGAAAAAAAACAATATGAGTATTTACTTCAATGATCAATAAATAAGTGTTATATGAAAATGATTTTGTGGTCATATTATGAATGTTTTTATTTTTTTTATAAATGAAGTAAGTGACTATGTTAAAGTTTAATTTTGTCTATAGATAAATTTGTTAAATCTAGAGCTAAATCATAGTCATGGATCTACACTCTGACTTTGGATTCATCCCTACATATAATGATATTTTGTTCTACAACTTTTATAATAGATAATAGTTTGCTACGCTCTTGAATATCTAGAAATTTGTGGCATTTGAAACTACCTTTGGATTGTTGATTTTTGTAGGCTGATAAATTCTCGTAGATCAACTCTTAGAAAGTGAACAAATTGAATGCAATAGGCAAGGACCCTAGTATGCACACTTATTACACCTTTTATTTTATCATACTGAGATGTGTCATATTAATTGCTCTTCTGAAGCTTTAGAATGAATGATTTCAAATTATATGTAAATGATTCAATGATTAGGAGGTCGTTTAAATTAATGAAATGGATATCTTTATATACGAGCACATAGCAACAAATTGTGTCAAATATGTGTTAGTTTATTCAAGTTGATAGGGTGAAGGGGGCTAGCTACAATGTAGGTAACCAACTTAATCTGTGTAGCTAACTAAAAAATGAAGGCAAGTACATAAGAGAAATGATAAGTGAGAAAAAAGAAAAATGTGTGTGTGTGTGCGCGTGCGCGCGCGCGTGCGTGCGTGCATGCGTGCACGTGTGTGTATGTGTGTGTGTGTGTGCGCATGCGTGCGCGCACGCGCGTGTGTGTGTGTGTGCGTGTGCGTGTGCGTGTTCGTGTGTGTGTGTGTGCGCGCGCGCGCGTGTGTGCCTGTGTCTGTGCCTACATGTCCGTGTGTACACACAAATTTCATCGCAAACACACACAAACATGATTGAATTCGATATCTAAATTATGTATTATAATGTACTAAAATGTATACAATGTCTAAATAAGAAAAGGTAGATGACATGTAGATGCCCTTTCTTTTTATAGATTTCAAATGTTATGTAGAAAAAAAAGCAGCGAACTAAGGGTTTGAGCATAGCAATGTTGTGTGTAAAAAGGCGTTAAGTGTACGCAATATAGCATGTAATAAACTATGTGATTTCTAGCAATGTACAAGATAGCACTTGAGTACAAAATTATATATCTTGATAATATATGACTAATGTGTGCAACAATATATAGAATAGAAATATGCCCACTAATGTACATAATAAACAATTCAAAGAGGTAGAAGGACAATTTTAATGGGAAACTTGTTTGCACTATGATCTCCTCCTTTGTTGAAAGATCATACATCAAACAAATTGATAGTTGTAGACAAAACTACGGAGAAGAGGTATCAACACAAATTAGGTAGGTCCTTATTAATTTAGCAATGTTCTTAATCTTCAAGAAGGAAACAAGAGTTCCTCAACTCCAAGTCTTCAAGTCTCACAATATTGAGTTCCTTTAGGTGAAGCCCATTATCCTCCTAGAAAAGGATTCAAAATGTCATGAATAAATCTATCATATCTTTCAAGTACAAAGTTGTCTGAATGATCATTCTCCAAGAAATAACCAAAGGTTTGAAGTAATAGGGACACCAAGCCCTATGTAATATCTATTAAATTTTTGTGTCAAAATACACTGACATTAACTCTATTCAGTTGACAAAACAACATAATTATGTCCTATGATCCATGACTAGTATCATTACACAAAGGTGGTAGTGTAACAAAAGCGACCTAAATGGTTGAAGAAGGCAAAAATCATATTAAAGGGCTCTAATATGGAATCATGATGTACATATGTTTAGAATTGAGAGAACTCAAGACATGTTAAGAGTACACAAATCATGATAATCACAACAAGATTATTTTAGTCTCTCACCTCAAAAAATTGTAAAAGATAAAAAAAACTCACCAATATTTATTCTTTTAATATCTAAAATCACATTTATAAAGTGTACACATAATGAAAATATAATTTAAACAACACATTTATAAAATATACGAATAATAAAAATATACTTAAAACAACATTCAATATAGTTAATGACCAATACATTACTTTACACAATATCTATATAAACTTTACTAAAATTTTCAATCACATATATCCATTGTCATTAAATACACTTCTATTTATATAAGAAATATCTTTAACTAGCTTTAAAATTTATCAGAAAAGCTATAATACATTCCACATGAATGTCTTATCTCACAACTTTCATACCCAAAAAAGCTATAATACATTCCATGAATGTCTTATCTCACAACTTTCATACCCACATCTAGAAAAGCCCAAATTCTCATCCCAGTGAATCACACAAAGCCACATGACTAGTTTAGCTTATACTTCAAACAATTTTCTTTTCCCATGCCCTATAAACAATCAACAATATATATCAAATCTTGTCCAATACAACAACACTTTAAAAGAACAAACCAAATAGAATAAACATCCCCACACCCTTAAAAAGGCATATAATTCATCAATAATTCCTCCATGAGCATTCGCCCTCCCTCAAATATCATTCTTTAACAAGAAACAAGGCACAAAAGCCCTAGAAAAAGGGATGAAACCATATAAAACATCCATTCTCACAACCCTAGTGCTGATTCAGCTATGCAAGCAAAAGAAAAAGAAGAAAATGACAAAACAAAACAATTTAACAGAGCTACTCAGTACGTACACACAAAGAATCAACATATTCAAATGCATTGCCCGGTAGACACGCAAATTCATTGTGTGTGTGCAAAAGTTGCCCAAATACTTACGTTCATTGCATGGCCTGATCATCGAATATAACATGCAAACTTCACTTTATCCGAATATAACATGCAACTTAACTTTATGCTTTATCTCTGCAAGATGTCTCTTGCATGCCTGGCTGGACAGCTTCCCCAAAACATGTGTAATTATTTACGACGTACTCAGATCTTTGACTGAAATTATATACGGTCAAAATATGGGGAAGGAAACAGCTTTAGAAAAGAAAAAAAGAAATATATTCTCTGCAACAGTACGTTCAACTCCTTAATCTCCAGGCAACAAACATAATTTATATACTTATAGTGGGTCTTGCTGACGTTACGTTGATGTGAGAAGATGATTGATATGAACTGCTAAGACCCTCTCACTTTAGCCTTCCAATCAGACAAAACTGGAAGCTCAAAGTACAAAGAAACATCATACAAAAGTAGGGTGTCTTATTGAGATTTTACTGTTAATAAACTTCAATGATTCAATCTTGTTGCGTGCATTATTGAAGTTGCTTCTAGTGTAAAGGAAAGGGTGGAGGGGAAAGTCCCCACTAGCTGCCCGGGCTAACTTTATGCACTTATTAAGCTGGATTTTGACGTTTCTTTTTTTTCTTCGGTGTAGCTTCGTATGTGAGTTAAGAGCTTAAAGCTAACGTTTCGACTTCTGGGTATTCATGGATCTCTCTGTAGAGACCGTCAAACACAGAGTGGTAAAAACATGGTCTTTTCAAAGTGTCACCCGATACCCGTTATGTTCTTGTACCAATAGTTGTTTACTAAAAAATGCCAGTACTTGTGGCCAAATGTCCTAGTAGTCGTTACAAAATGTCCCAATAGTGGTGCACAAATGGGCCAATTACCAACCAAATAAGGTAAAAATGATTGGCTATTAGTACATGTGTGATCGACTATTGGTACATGTGTTTTCGTTTTTGGGGCTTCTTTAGTATTAGTAATTGGGGGGTCTACATGACAGAAACATCATGGTTTTTGGACCCCCTAACCGTTGCTCGGGACCTTCCCCAAGTAGTCCTCATAGCTAAATTCGCGTGTCTTAAGTTCTTAAACGAGATATTGGATTTAGCGTATCTCATGTTCTTAAATTGTATAATATCGGATCTCTACATTTTTTTTAATTATCTTTGTTTGTGACTTAACTGCTTATAGCTATTATTTTGGCTTCTGAGTAATAAAGATAAACTCTGCGGGATTTGTTATCCATATAAAGGTCAAAACATGGTCATTTCAAAGTGTTGTCTCATTCATAGCCGTTATAGCTAGCTTTGCGCATCTTAAGCTTCTAAACAA
Organism: Thuja plicata; assembly: GCA_018584345.1. Taxonomy (NCBI): domain Eukaryota; kingdom Viridiplantae; phylum Streptophyta; class Pinopsida; order Cupressales; family Cupressaceae; genus Thuja; species Thuja plicata. The sequence goes on along the minus strand of MU227649.1, from coordinate 4,138,825 downwards.
GGCATCATATTTTGAGAATTTTTGTAATTATCTTGATATGCAACTTAATTGCTTATATAGATATTGTTTTTGCTTCGATGTAATAAAGATGAACACTGTGGGTTTCTTTATGCACTCAAAGGTCACAAAGTCGTTGTTTGAAAGTGTCGTCCAATACATATTAGTTTTTGCCCCAACCATTCATTTTGAAAACAAAAAAAAAATGCACAATTGATCCAACACTTATGTACGAATGCTCTAATAATTATGTGCTATTGGTACCAATAAAGTTGCACGGATGATCTAATTACTAATTTTGGATATAGGTAGTTTAACGTACGTTAAGTTCCTAAACGAAATATCAAATTTAGATGATTTTTTTAATTGTCTTCATATGGGATTTGTTATGCACACATAGGTCAGAAAGTGGTCGTTTCAAAGTGTTATCTCATACATATTTTCTATTGCCCATATTATTGAAGTTGGGGAAGGAGGAGAAGAGTATTAGTAGTCATTATAGCTAACTTCGTGCATCTTAAGCTCCTAAACAAAACAACATATTTTGATGATTTTTATGCAAAAATGTCTCATAATCATGTGCTTTTGGTACTAATAAAGTTGCACAATTGATCTAATTAATTTTTCTCCAAAATATGGGTGACTATTGGACCACTAGATGATCTTTTAGTGGGCTTTTAATTAGAAAAACTCCAATTAATGATAAGTTGAACATTATAACTAATTTTACATACCTTAAGCTCTTAAATGGGACATCATATTTTGAAAATCCTTTGTTGTTGTCTTTGCAAGCAACTTAATTTCCAAATAGCTAGAGTTTTGACTTCTGGGTAGTAAAGATGAGATTTGCGATGCACACAAGGGTAAAAAAGTGGTCATTTCAAAGTTTCATCCCATACATATTCATATTTCCATGTTAACTGTTCATTTTGACAAACAAAAAATTTACACAATTGATCCAATACTTAGGCACAATTACTCCAATAATTGTGTGTCATTAGTATCAAGAAAGTTGCACAATTGATCTAATTACTAAAAAGATTTCCCAGCTATTGAGTATACCAATGGGTGGTTATTGACCCACTATATAGATATTTTTTTAGTGAGATTTTGACTAATAAACCCAATGAATTGTAATTAGAACATGGGGGGTAATTGGTTCCCCCCCCTAGGGTGTTTCTTCTTGCCTCTTCAAAGTTTGTAGATATGAGAACCTTTTAGTGGTAGAAAAAGATGAACAATTTAGAGAAAAATATCTTCTAAAAAGAGTGAGATTTGATGAAGATGAATCTTTTAAAAAGAAGATTGCCTTGTAAAAATGACTGAAATCCTAAAAAGATGAAGATAGAGAAAATTATCTTGTAATAATGATTAAAATCATAAAAAGATGAAGATGAATAATCTAAACAAAAAATTATGTTGTAAAAGTGACAGAACATTGAGTATAATTTTTTTTACAAGTAGGAGTCCTCCTCCTAGATTTGTAGAGGACCAGACAGACCATGAGATTGAGTCTGTTCATATTCCAACACCACCACCAGAGATAGTGGCTTGAGTGGTTGAGAGAACACCCTAGGATATAGGGGATCTGATCAGAGAGTTACTTCGCTTCTAGTCACCCTTATTTTCAGGACCTACTGATGGGACAAAGGTTGAGTCATGGATTTTGAGCTTAGAGCGGTACTTTGGATTGCATCCATATGGGAGAAATCTTAAGGAACATTTTGCAATCCATTCTTCGAGCTTGTTTGAACCTTCTAAATATTTTTAAATTGATTAGTTAGGGATCTGCACATATTATACTACAATACTCATCATAGCTAGTCATTAAACCCAAACAAAAGTATCCATCATCTCATGTAGATTTGCGATGCACACAAGGGTAAAAAAGTGGTCATTTCAAAGTTTCATCCCATACATATTCATATTTCCATGTTAATTGTTCATTTTGACAAACAAAAAATTTACACAATTGATCCAATACTTAGGCACAATTACTCCAATAATTGTGTGTCATTGGTATCAATAAAGTTGCACAATTGATCTAATTACTAAAACAATTTCCTAGCTATTAAGTATACCAATGGGTGGTTATTGACCCACTATATAGATATTTTTTAAGTGAGATTTTAACTAATAAATCCAATGAATTGTAATTAGAACATGGGGGGTAACTGGTCCTCTCCCCTAGGGTGTTTCTTCTTGCCTCTTCAAAGTTTGTAGATATGAGAACCTTTTAGTGGTAGAAAAAGATGAACAATTTAGAGAAAAATATCTTCTAAAAAGAGTGAGATTTGATGAAGATGAATCATTTAAAGAGAAAATTGCCTTGTAAAAATGACTGAAATCCTAAAAAGGTGAAGATAGAGAAAATTATCTTGTAATAATGATTAAAATCATAAAAAGATGAAGATGAATAATCTAAACAAAAAATTATGTTGTAAAAGTGACAGAACATTGAGTATAATTTTTTTTACAAGTAGGA
>MU227649.1:4112334-4130224 GCA_018584345.1 Thuja plicata | reverse complement strand
CCTTTTTCTAGCGACAACCCGACTGAGTATTTCTACTAACATCAAACAGTTAGTCGCATGGTCGGGAATGTTTTCTCTTAACCACCATTTAATCACGAGACCACGCGACTGAAGAAAGAGCTTAACTATTTGACTGAGCTAATCAAGCGATCACGCGACATGAAGTAGGCGCAAGGTCGGAAGACATTTCTTTGACGTGCTAAATCTTCACGCGATCACCTGACTGAAGGTGGGTCCCGTTCCCCTTAAAGCTTATAACATGGAAATCAAGCGACAATCCAACTAAAGAGAGATCGCCAAGTCTTGATAAGCTGAAGGAATATTCCATTTTGTAAAGAGACTAAGCGACAAAGGAAAAAGTGAAGTCGGGAGATGATTAAGCATATTCGATCCTGGTAAAGCGATCAAGCGACTTGACTTATGGCACATGTCTTAAGTGACTTAAAAAGGTAACGATGAAATAGAACAAGCCAAGGCTTAGGGTTTATTACATCATTTGCATGAAAGACTGAGGGTTAAGGGTTCTGAGGGTTTAGACATGAAACCTGGAAAAAAGACAGAGGAAACCAGAAGGGGCAGACCAGGTCCATTTGCACAGAAAGGAAAAAAGGGGCAACACTAACCTATGCCCGACATAGAGCATTCCAAGATGGAATCAATGTCTCCCAACACTTCCTCATCGAACAGTGCCTTTGTTATGCAGCCAACTTCCTCTATGCTCTCACGAATCTCTAGTCCCCATGCCATAAAGATGGAGATAACATCTATATTGGTGTGTCATTTAACCTTTCTGTAGATTGAAATTGGGCACCGATAACCTTCAACATGCTTTCCACCATTCTATCAGATTTAAGTTTTAGTAGTCCCTTAATTGTTTCCTTGCTAACCAAGTCCTCGAAGGCCTTCATCTGCTTCAGGATCTAGATTGAAAGTAGCCTCCATTTTGTCCCTTTCTTACTGCATTATCTCGCTTCTCGTTGTTTTGAGAGCAGTTGTTATGAACCAAAACCGTGTGAAAGGTCATATCATTTCTCACGGCCCAACTTGTGCATAAAAATCCTACATACTCATTAATGAGTACATCTCTCCTCCATCATCCTATTATCATTACCAATCTAGATAGAAGGCAACAGGTCGAATCACGCAGACAGGAAGGATGAATAACTCATATTCAGTCTTGTTTGTTCTTGGTGAAGAAGGACTATGTTGAATTGTGTGGTTGATTACAAAGGCCAAAATTAACACACACACCTATTATCATTACCACTTTGGTAATTGATCCAGATATGATGCATTTGATGTTCATTCCAAACCATCAGAAGGACACAACTTTAGAATTCATTTCTTATTTGAAATATCCCTAAGGATCGATGACATTATTAATTCTTATTCTTTATTTCCATCATTAATTTAGACTCAAATTACATATGTCTAAATTAGAGAAATTATCAAATATCAGATCATTCACCTTGTCAAATGTGGTCACCCAATTAGCTAATTTATTTGCCTCCTTATTTCCCTCCCGTAGATTATGACTAATTTTATATTCTTTTAATTTCAGCAGGCATTCAGTGATTTCTCTTATAATGCTATTAATATACCAAGTGTGGGATTTCCCCTTGTTTATAGCCTCAATTATTATTTTTGAGTCACCTTCTATATAAATTTTTTCCACACCTAAAACACTCCCTATTTTAATATGCTAAGATTGTTGTTTGTGCTTTTGCCAGATTATTAGAGCCTTCCTCTAATCTTTTTGCTACTTAGGCTAATACCTCACCTTTGTAGTTTCTTGATATTGCCTTTGCTCCAGATATATCTAGATTTCCTTTTGAAGGGCATGTTAGCTCCTTTTCTTGTAGCACAACCTTGATTTGACAGTATACTTATGTACTTGAAATACAAACTCCTATTTCATACAAAAGAAAGGCTAATTGATGAGGGTATTAGATAATATCTGGGGATACCTATTATCACCTCCTTCTTTTTAGAGATCCATTGGCTCAGGTAGGTATTACCTATGAATGATGATTGATTTACAATATCTTTTAAGTGGATTATCTTCTTACTGAAATGCTGAAATGTCTTTTAATGGATCAACAAGTAAATGACTATGCAAAAGACTATAAATATCCTGATACAGAGCTTAATGATCCACACTAGTATCTTGACAACATAAATTAGTAAGGTAATAAGGATTCTCATCCTTCTTTTTTTAGTTCTTATGAACCCTAGGAAGGATAACCTAATTTGATTCTCTCTCAAAGAAATCAGTAGACTGAATTGTATTCTTTCAGTACAATTACTTGAATGGAATGTATATGTTTGAAGTGTGAATGATTTGAATATTAAAATACTGGTTGGATAATGATCAATCACTTAGCCAACTATAAAACCAGTGCCTTAACCTTGGGCTATGAGTCAATATCTACTATAACTCCACAGTAAGGTGATTAACAAAACATATGCAAACAAAGATAAAATGCCTTACATATTATCCTCTCTCTACAACTATATCACTAGATCCTTAAAATATTGCTAAGCTCTCTGGGGTCACTTGAAATGATTAATCCTTCCTTGAAGGAGCTTACAAATGACTCCACAACCACCTTGTGATTAGTATGCCTAAATGTCTTACAAATGAACATACAAGAGCAATAACAGTAATGAAAAGAGACAATCAAAGATGCAGAACAAAGATTGCAAATATTTGTATTAATTTCTTAAAGATTCAAATACATATAGATAGACAAATAATACAAAGGCTCAAACAAATTTTAGTAGTCTGCCTTGTAATATATTTCATTTATTTTCAATTACAACTTACAACCCTTTTTCCAACCTCTACAAAATGATAGAAGAGAACTATTTATAGGCCTAAACCATCTTGGAACCCTTAAGATAAGGATGCTACAAGTTTCAAATGGTTTAAAAAACCTAACCCTAAAAATGCAGAAAAGACAAAAAACATGAGTTATCCAAGCAATGGGATGACAAAATTGAAGAATAAGATCTAATCTTTCTTTGTCTTCTTGTGGATGTTGGCACCTTTGTTTGTACATGTTTAGGATAGCATCTGATAGTTGAAATAAGATCTAATGACCACCAATATAGGCTAACTTAAACTAGTCTCGTTAAGATTGCTAACCTTCCTATGCTCATAGAACATGTGTCATGTGTCCTCTTTACTCTTCATCCATGACATCCAAGTCAACTGTGATAGGTTTCTTTTTCTTGGGATTTGTCATGATGTCACATCTATTTCTTTAGGCCACTCAAAATTTTGAATATTCTCAAGTTGGGCCTTCTGCCTTTCCCATCTAGCATCTGTTATGCTCTTTACATCTGAGATGAATTTATTGCAATCTATCTCTGCCTTTATTCCCTCATCTTGAATCTTTTTGTATCTCTCCATGTCTAACTCTCCTTGATCAGATATGTATATATCTTTGTTGGGCAACACATTGTCAAATTATGCACCCCAAAGCCCTATTGGCTTGATTTGATTATACTCAGTTCTGATGGGAGGTATAAACCTTCTATAACCTACCCCAAACATATTTAGTCTAGCCTCAATCTGATTAGCCTTTCCTTTAAAGAAGGATAAGGTGGCTCCAATTTTTTCTATTTTTGTGCCAACAAGAGTTGCTATCTCTAGAAAGTATGACCTTAGTGGTTGCAGAGATGCCAACCTCTCAAAAAGTGTTTCCCTCCAAGACAAAGTTGAATAGTATGGATTCAAAATTGATATAAAATTAGTGACCTCTGTTTATAGGCCTAGCAACTTTCCATAAGCTCCATACACCACATCAATCTTGTCTTTGATGGTGTCTATTCTACGCTATAAAATTGAAGTCAATGATCCCAAAATAACACTATTGTTCTCTCTGATCTCCAGCTCTATTTCAGTAGCCATTTCTCATGTATTTCTGTTTGGATCTCAATATCCATTACCTCTTTTGGTTCAACAGGGACAGCCTCTGGCATATCCAATAGTTGTTGAGTAAGCTCAGCTATGAGCTTCTCTTGCTCTTTGATCTTCATCAATCCGAGCTCTCTGTCTTTAACAATGTCACTAGTATCACTAGTGAGTTTCTGTATATTTTCTAACATTTGAATTGCTTTTTCCTCATTGAGTTGGGCAAAGTGAGTTAGCACTTGGGATATTTCCAAATCCTCTGTATTCTGGATTGACCAAATTCTCTTATTATCCTCCCTCTTTTCCTGAATATTTAGAAGAGATGGCTTTTGATCTCTAGGAGCTAAGCTCCACATTGCAAGTTCCTGGGATTTAGGGTTATATCCAAACCCTCTTATCATATCCCCAACCTGAGTTTCTAATGACAATTTTACATCAGGTTGTTTTCTTATTTGATCTATTATAAAAGCTAAAGATAGGTCCCAGCCTTCCACTAATAATATCCAACTAGCCTTGACCAATTGCCTTGATTGCTCTGGTGTATTTTGCTCAGATACAGGATCATAATCCTGCAATGTCTGTAGAGCCTCTTGGGTGACTGGGTCACCACCTGCCAATTGCAACTATTTCAAACCTGTTGTTGCATATTCCAAATGAGGAAATGTTTGAATTCCTTTGTTTTTATGAAGTTGTCATCCTTGAGAAATTCCTCTTGATGTATCAACCTATCATCTATACAGGTCCTAAGAGGTAGATCCTCCTCTTCTTCTGCATCCTTTTGCAATTTTTTTCCTACCCTGATATATTTTCTCAGTAAGTGATCATAAGGCATGTTCCCAGTTATAAGGGTAGTAAGTTTGTCTATTATTTTCTCCTTCCTCTGAGAAGGTTCCCCTGTTTCTACTTTTTTTCTCTTTTGTGGGGGTTCATTTGTCACCTCTTTCTAAGGGACCTTAGTTAGGTCAATGATATTCTCTTCTTCAACTGCCTGCTCTTTAGCAATTGCTTGATTAGCTGGAGGGGGGCCAGGTTCATAGTATTCATCACTATCATCATCATACTCTGATGATGAGTGCACTTTATGGCCTTTCTTTGGAACCACTAGTGCCTCTTCTAGCTGATTGCAGAGGAGAGTGTGAGAGTTGATCATGGCTTCTAACCTCTTCAAATAAGGCATATCAGGGAAGAATCCCCCAAATTTTAGACCTTTTCTTTTGACCTGTCTCTCTAGGTCCATAAGTTCATTGAAATTTAAGGCTCTCCTATCTACCTCCTCATCTTCCAAAATATTTCTTATCAAATCTTCTTCCATGCACTCTTCATGGTCCTTGGTGTAGGGGATAGTTGGTGTCAGCGATTTCTTGGCACTAAGAATGAAACCCTCTGTATCAACATATTTGTACAGGGCCACATTCATCCTGTGATGATTCATCCAAGTGTTTACAAGGTCCAATGCTCCATTTCCAATAGTAAAATTGTAAATTCTAAATTGTTTTGGGGTAAAAGTACCCTTCCTATGTGATGCTAGATGCTCCTTGTCTGTCAAAATGAGCTGCCTTATGAATTCCATTGCAGCTACCATTGGTGGTACATGGAATGACAATATATGTGGAGGGTGGGTGCATCCATACACCCTTATTAATGTGAAGTTATTCTTATAGTAAAAATCCCCCAATTGTGGTCTCCTGGCCATTTATCAAGATATTGGCATGACCTCAACAATTGTATTACCTTGACAGGAAACCTAGTTTTATCAACACCTAGGCACTGAAGAATTAGATATACTATCCAATTTTCAAAAGCACAAAAATCCTGTTCTCTAGAGGTATAGTTCCATACTCTGAGCCAAAATTGAACAAGGTTAGGCTTGTTGTGATGAAACCTTTGTGGTTGTAAATATTGACAGTTCATGAGTGAGGAGTTATAGTGCAGGATCAAATGCATAAGGACTGAATAATGCATAAACTTAGGGTGATCCTTTTTACTTTGTATATCTATGAAACCCTGGTGCATTTGATCTATGATATATTGGATATAGTCATAGTTAGAGGTAGTATGGAGGCTCTGTATGTCCAACACCATCATCAAAATATCTGAGGTAATCCTCTCTGCTCCAACATCCTTTCCAAGCATTTTGCATAGTGCATATCATATGTATTTTATGTAGAAATTCGGGTCCTTGTAAAAATATGGGGCTGCTCCTAGCATAGGTGCTATGTAGGTTTTCATTTTCTTAGGAACATGATGTTCCTTGATCAATTTGGCAGCAATGCCAGACTCTCTAGTATACCTATTCTCTAGGCTCTTCAAGTTTATCTTAGTAGTCACAGGGTAGTACACATTGAAAATCTTCATGAAATAATTTCGGTCCAAGGTAAGTAGGGGTTTTCCATCATCCCTCTTAATTATTTTTGTCAGGGTATCATACCTACTGGCCAATTCTAAAATGAAATCATCATCTACAAAGATGTCAGGAACTATCAACCTAGCTAATCCACAGGTCCAAGGGTTTGAAATAGGCATGGGTTCATTACTATTGTTAAAGAAATAATTAAACAATGAATTCCATGATGAACCCAAAGTTTTTGCATCCCTAATGTAAGACATATCATCAATTAGGACTTCAGCACTAACCTTTCTATTCTGGCTCGAGCTTGGTAGCAATGTGAGAAACTTGTTTGAATAATTTCTATTTTCTTTTGATTCATCATCAACATCGTCACTTCTCCCACTCGTGGATGCCATACTCTGTGCTTGACTTGTTTTCCCCTTTTACTCAGTTCACAACACTTTATCACCGATATTGAAACAAATCTTCTCAAAACTCTCACCACAAGCTGTCAAATACTTTGTAATATGCAATCTAATTACTGAAAAAACTGCAAATCACAATCCCTGTCAAATTCTAAATGAAGAAATCACCTGTCTGAATCACTTTCTATTGAAGAATTCAACTTTTTTCTCAAAAAATACTAAAATCTCTATAAAAACTCTTTGCTCTGAGAATTTGGAAGCTGGAAAAAATGAAATAATAATGGACATGCTTACTTATAACTAAGAATTCAATACATATGTCTCTTCAAATTGGTAAAATTACAGTTCAATCATTTCCGCCATTAGTTTCACACACTGCGACATCAATTCTGGTTCTAGCCGTGGCATTTAAACTGTCAAATAATCAATTTCTAGTGAGTGCTTTTTCGTATAAAAGCCTTATAAAACTTGAAAAGAAATCAAAATCAGATCTGATTGGCTGCATTAAATCATATTACGACTACTTTTCCATCTGTCAAAATCTCTGTAATCCTATTAGTCAGCAACTATCCATGATGACGCCGAAGAAAATTCTTTATTTAACTCTGGTTTACTTCTAGTGAAGTAGCGACTGAGTGATCTCCTTGTCGCTTGATATTTTTTCTAAATGCAGTTTCTTACTGAGACTTGGTGACTATCGTAGGATCAAACTCTTGATCAACGGTTATCTCCATGTTGCTTGATCTTTTAACTTAACCTTTCTTCTTATAGAGACATCGCAACTAAGCAATTTCTTAATTGTTCTTCAAACTCTGGTGACATCTAGAGACTTGGCGACTGCTATTTCTCTATGTCACTGAACCAACTCCCTAACTCACTTTTTATCCAGAGACCTCATGACTAACAAATTTAGTCTCTTTATCACTTAATTATTTCATCTTTATAATCTTCATTTGGAGACAATGCGACTACCATTGATCTCCCTTTCCTCTGTATCTGACAGTTGTCACTAAGTCTCATAATCTTCATTGCAAACCCTAACTTTTCATGAGACTACACGACAAATGGAAACATGTATGACTTTTAATTCTTGTCTCTTAATCACCAGATCCTACTTGACTTTTCAACTTTATACCATGACCATGTGACTATCGTCTGATCTGGTTTCCACCCAATGGTCGTCACTGAATCTCTTGATTTTTTACTTAACTCATCTTTCTTCACGTGAGTGCGCGAAAACATTGTTACTCAAACTGACATCTAACTTGGGTTATCTAGAGATTTAAAGAGTGTTGAATCTCCATGTCGCTTGATGATTTCTAAACTGTATCTTTAATCAGGAGACTTCCCGACTGCCGTTGGATTTAAAGTGAGATGAACGGTTGTCGCGAAATATCCAGTTCTTTCACTTAACTCACATTTCATCCTGAGACTTGGCGACAACAGAGGAACTTTAACACTTGAACTTAACTCATAACCATGGGTTACATCTAGAGATAATGCACCTGAGTAAACTCAAAGTTTCCATATAAAATCACTAACTCTGATTTCATTAAGAGACAACCCGACCATCGTTAGATCATATCTAAGATCAACGGTCGGCACCAAGTCTCATAACCTTTTAAGCATATTATTTTTCATTAAGAGACTACGCAACCAAAGCTTTTTGCTAAGTCTTGAGATTATAAGGAATATTCATTCTTTCTCATGAGACTAAGTGACTAAAATATTAGTACATGCAAATAAATTCAAACTTAAGTCATGAAAAGGTAACATGAAAATATAACCCGCTTGAGAATTTTAGGGCTTTCTTGCATTTTTGAATAGAAATTACTCCAGGGTTTAGAGTTTTTTAATATTTTAAACTAGGTTTTTAGCAAAAACAACTCCTACAGAGGCATATAAGCAGTTTCAGACATGAGTTTTAAAATTCTAGGCATAGGAATGACAAGCATTTTCAAAATTTTACAAGGAAAACTCAAAAACATGAAATACAACCAACAGAGCCATCAAAGTTTACCTTCATCCAATTAGTGTCTAGAGGAACCCACCTGACATCATCTCTATAGGTCTTAATCATTCCTGATTGACTTCCATCATTTTTATAACGAATCTTGATTCCTGGCCAGTGCTTTTGAATTGAACTATCCCAAGATGAAAATATGGTGCTAGCCTTTAATTTTCTAACTGCCAAACTCATGATTTCTTCAATAGAAGCATCAATCCTTTGGAAAATTCTATCTACTAATTCTGAAACCTCTCAGAAAATTATTCTATTTCGTTCCTTCCAAAGCTCCCATATGACAATTGAAGGACAAATAATCCAAATTTTAGATAAAGTGGATTTCCAAGAAGGGATTTTCCATCCTTTGAAGATATCTAATATAGAGTAAGGCATGGGTCCTATGAAATTTAATCTAGATATTATCCTCTCCCAGCAATGGAGAGAGAATTTACAGTGTGCTAGAAGATGATCCACATCTTCATTTTCCTGCTCACACAGCAGGCATCTTGATGGGCCTATAAAACCAAATTTCTTCCTTCTATCACCTATAAAAATCCTATTTTGAATGGCAATCCAACAAAATGCTCCTGCTTTTGGTAAGAAGTCCTTATCCCAATACAATTTATAAGGCCACTCACCTTTTTCCTCCTCATGCACTAGTAAGTTATAGCCCAATTTTGCTGAGTAGTTGCCACTTTTGGTAGCACATCAGATAACATTATCCTTCCTATTCACTAGAGTGAGAGATATTTCTGTGAATATGGTGTTAATTTTAGTTCATATTTCCACCCCCAAGCCGTTAGTAGTAGTTTCTTTCCATTCCCATTGCTGTCACCAAGGCCCAAACTTTAGTTCCATATAGTCCTTAACCTTATCCCCCCATTCCTCCTTAAAGTTATCAATTAATGCTCTCAAATTATGACTTTCTATTAGACCCAGTTTACTTTCCCATGAGTCCTCCCAAAACAATGCATCATGTCTTTCCTCAACTTGCCATGATAAGTGATCAATTATTATGGTTCTACATTCCAAAATGAAATTCTAAATTACTGACCCTTTGGGAGGGTTTTGAACTGTAAGAATTCTTCTATCCTCCCCAGAATCTAAGTATTTTGCTTTCAGTATTTTTACCCAAAGTTGAGAAGGATTAGTATAAATATCCCACACCAATTTGGCCCCTAAGGCCTTATTAATCAAATTTCATTTACGGATCCAAACTCCTCCATTTTATTTTGAAGTGCAAATAGTGTCCCAAGCCACTAATGGCATTTTCTCATCTTCCTATCCTCCATTCCAAAAAAAAATCCACATGTGCTATTCAATGTATCTCAGCACCTTGATTGGGATTTTAAGGAAACTCATAGAGAAAATAGGAATGAGAGGGATTACTAATTGGAGCATTAGAATACAACATGCATAAGTGAGCCATTTGCCTTTCCAACTATCTATTTTCTTAACACAACTATCTATTAAATCCTTCCATAAATTTTCCTTTGAAGTACCTGCAAAAGTGGAATGCCTAAATATTTGTTTGGGAAACATCCAACTTTCATCCCAAGAATCTGTGTGATGTGTTGTTGAGTACGTATATTAGTATTAAAATAGAAAATCTCTAATTTCTCCCAGTTAATAGCTTGACCTGAGGCTATGCTGTAAGTGTCTGGAGTTGATTTAATAGTTCTATCTTCTCTCATAGAAGCTTCACTCATAAGATAAGTGTCATCCACAAACTGCAGATGTGTAATAGGTTCTAAATCTTTGGCCACCTTAAGTCCTTTCCAAGACCCCAAAGAATTAGCCATTTTGATGGTTCTTCCTAGTTCCTCAGCTTGGATAATCAAAAGAAATGGAGAAAGAGGATCTCCACGACAAATACTAGTAGATATTTCAAAGAAACCTTGAGGGCTTCCATTGATCAATATAGAAAGATGAGTAGTTGACATGCAACTATACACCCAGTCACACCATGCCTTATGAAAACCAAATTTTTTGAGCACCTTCAAAAGAAAACTTCTATTAGCATTATCATAAGATTTTCTTATATCCAATTTAACCATCATGCTGGCATCTTTTCCTACCTTTATGGAATGGATTTTTTCATTCACCACTATAATCCCTTCATAAATGGAGCGCTCGAGAGCAAACCCACTTTGTTATTTTGAAATTAGTGTAGACAGCACTTCTTTCAGCCTATTTTCCATTACTTTTGTTATCACTTTGTAAACAATATTACATAAGGCAATTGGTCTAAAATCATCAAAGGATTCCTTCTTTCCTTTCTTGGGGACCAAATCTAGAAAGGTATTGTTAAAATCCTTCAAAATGAAACCTCCATTCCTAGATTCCTCCACCACTTCATATAACTCCTTACCTAAAATGTGTCAAGCTTTTGAAAAAATAGATCTGGGAATATATCTGGACCTGTAGACTTATCATTGTTCATTTTGAATAAGGCCTTTTTAACTTCAGAATTAGTAAAACTTCTCATCAACCATTTGTTCTATTTTGTGGAAATAAGCTAAGGGATTACCAACAAAAATTCCTCCGTATCTATATTATTTGTTGAAAACAATTATTCAATTGTGTATTTTCATTGATGTTACACATGTATATACACTTATGTAGTGATGTTACACAAATTGATATATCGAGACCGAGCACAGTTGGTGAATGGAAAGAGTTTTTTAGTGTTGACCGAGATCAGTTGGGTATTGAAGATGTTCAATATTGATCGAGTCACTCGGGCATTTTAGTCATAGTCGAGCATTAAAGAAACTCAATGTTAACCGAGTTGATTATTCAGTGTCAGCAGAATAACAGTGGTTTATATTCTATAATTAATTGGTTATATGAGGCCGACTGGATTGTGATTTATTAATTATTTAGAAGTATATTCAAGCTGAATTGACAAGGCTTATCGTATATATGAAAGGTCAAGTTTGGATTGATGTGTGTGTGTGAAAATTTGAAGATAAGTAAAAGTGTGGAATTCTGTGATATGAAGAGTTAAGGAGAAATTAGATGGGATTCTGATTGAGTACAAAACACTTGGAGCTGCAATATAATATTTGATCAAGCAAGGATCCAGTTATAATCAGAATAGAGATCTGAATCAACAAAGACAGTTTCTTACACATACAATTCAATTCATTGTTACTTTCTAACAATTGTAATAGTGATCTCAAATCTCTTATTAGAGTAGACTTAACAGTCTATTTGTAAATCCTCTCACAAGTTAGCATTTCTATGTTGAAGTGTTGAAGATCTCTAATAAGGCCACTCCTCACAGGGTGATTTAAATCCTCTAACAAGGTTACACCTAACAGTGTGTTTTTGTAACCTTTAACAGGGCTCACTTCAGAAGAGTGAAAAATAGTAACTAGTTACATTGGTTGTTTTTCCCATATTGGGTTTCCATGTTAAATCTTGGTGTCACATGTGTATATGTTATTTGTTTCATGATTTATGTTTCTGCACTTAATCACTAAAGTATAATTGCATTGGATATCATAAAGATTGCTTTGACGCCTGAGTTACAGAAGAATATCTTAATTGACCGAGTAATAGTCTTATATTGTTTAAGACATCTAAGGGACAAAGGATTTGTTTTGGAGTAACTGATTCACCCCTCCCCTCTTAGTTACTTATCTCATTTCAACCATTATCCTCTATTACTTTTGCAAAGATCAAAGAGAAGAGTCTTACTATAGCCTCATTGATCTTATTTGGTTCAGTTAATAAAGATCCATGAATATTTGTTATTGAGAAAATTTTGTTCAAATATCTTCTGCCTTTAACCGAATTGTGTAAATTTTTTGTGTTTTTGTCCCCTTCTTTGAGCCATGTTTCTCTTGACTTCTATCTCGAGAATTTTTCTTCCCTATGCAAAATCTCAGAATATTTCTCTTTTAAATCTATTTCTTGATTAAAAATGTTTATGTCCATACCTCCTATAGTAGTTAACTCATTTAAAGTAGAAAGTTCTTCTTCCAGTTTATATTTTTCATCAAAAATATTCTTGAGCTTTTCTCTATTCCATATTTTTAAGTTTTCTTTTATGAATTACAATTTTTTAAAGAATATGAAAGCATAGTTACACGATCTTCGCGGAGTAGCTTTCCACCATCTTTCAATCATATCCCAAAAACCTTATTCTCGTAACCACATTTTCTCAAATATGAAAGGGGCTCTTTGTAGAGCAACATCCTCAATTATCCTTAGACATATCAGAAAATGATCTGATCCAGTGATAGGAAATATTTCTACTTAACATAGCCATTTCGTTTCCTCCCAGGCACCCCCAAGGAGGAATCTATCTAACTTTTCAGTGATATTTGTGAATCCTTTACATCGGTTTGTCCATGTAAAGGCTCCATTTTTGAACTCTACATCTTGTAATTCATTCAATGCAACCAAATCTGCAAAATCCTTCTGACTTTGACTAATCCACCCTTTTCCCCCTAATTTTTCCTTTGAAGAAAGAATGACATTGAAATACCCCACTAGCATAAAGAGACTATCTTTAATTCTAGAAATAGTGCCTGTGAGGGAAGCCCATAAATGTTGTTTCATTGTATGAATACATGGGCCATAAATATTAATAGCATAAAAGGTGACCCTATGTTGAAAGGATTGGATCTTAACTAACTGCCAAATGTTTCCATCCTCCATCAAACTAACGATTACCCCTTCCTCCTTCCACATAATTCCTAACCCCCTAGATGCACCTTCAACATATTTAAAGAGGCATCCCTAGTATTGAAATTTCCTTGTGAACTGTTGCAAACCATCACCACTTAACTTTGTTTCTTGCAGAAAAATGAAATCAGGTTGGCCTTGGTCAAGACATCTTTTGACCAAGCACCATTTTTCAAGGGCATTTCAGCCCCTGACATTCCATGAAAGGAGTTTCATGGCTTCCGGGAAGAGGAGCCTCCTCTTTCCGATCTAGTCAATTTTGACTTGTTTGCTGCATTCCCAGCAAGAGCAAGTTTGGCCTTAGCTAATATTGGGCCTCTCTTCTTCTTCTCTTTTATATTTGGTTTGATAATCTTAGACCGAGTCTGACAAATAGTTATGTTATCTAGGAGATCCATCTGCTCCATTAAGCCTAAGTCATCCTTTCCTACTTCTACTTCATCTTCATCAGACTCCAAAATCCATTCCTTTTCCTCCTTATCTCTCAAATATTTCATTGACTTATCCAAATTTCGAATGGGGGATATTTGAATATCTATGAATTGGTCTAAGAGTTCATTATTTCCATCCTCTAGATTTTTCTCTTCATGTTTAGATCAATAAACTTCCCCCAATAGTTAAATCTAGTTTGCAGCCTTTGTCAACTGTCATTTGTTTGAAGCTCTTGGGGTTATGCATGCTATCCTCAATTTTATTTGGCACCACTACCGACATATCACAACCATCTTGCTCTAAGTTTCTTACCCCATTTGTTAGGGATTCATTAGGGGTTTCCTTTACCACTTGAGTAGACAATGAACTATCTATATTAATATCATGGGTAAAGCCACCAATATCTTTTTCCACCCTACAATCATTCTTTGAGTTACTTGGAGTGATTTCCATTTGGGGTCCAACCTCTCCCACCGAGGACCTGATTTCAAGAATTTCTTCTTCAAAGTGAATCAACCATTGGGGTTGTCAACTTCTAGTGTTTTTGATCATTTTGATCCATTCCACACTGTTATTTAAAGCCAGACCCTTTCCTTTTACATTTTCCTTTGGTGGTTCCATGGTCACTTTAGCTTCTTTGATCTCTATTTTCAGTCTCCATTCTCATTTATCTGACCCAAGCACTACATAGTCTAGAATCTCATAACATTTTTGCATTTTCACAAAGATTTTGGAATATATAAATAGAGATCATTTTTATCAACCACCTCTTTAGATAATAAATTTTTTCCAAAACTGTTCCCAATAATCTCTAGGGTTTCTTCATTTTGGTATTCCCAAGGAAGATTTCTCAGTTGCAACCATATGGCTATATTTTCAACTTCTTCTTTGTCTGGATTAAAGTTAGGTTTCTAGTCGCATATGTAAATGTCTTTCTCATCTATGGCAAACAGTCTACCTTTCAGTATCCAGTCTTTATCCTTCTTTGTAGGGCATATAATTAATAGGAACTCATTAGAGAGGGTTTTGATTTCAAAATTACTCCCCTGGTTAACCTTTATCTAGGTTTGAATCTTTTTAAAGATTGCCATGGGCCTAACCATTTCATGAAAAAAGCATTATCTTGTAGTCTATTCACAGATTCCTCCCATTTCCTATTATTAATCAATAATGAAGAAGCTCTAACAAGAATAGTGTTATCTACCTTATTAGTTTCCAGTTGATTTGAAGAGGTTGCATTAACATTGGGTTTAGCTTTTTCCAGATCCTTAGGGCACTAGAACTTGTCTTCGATCTGCTTGAAGCTGAAGTTGTTCGATGGCTATAGAAATCCATTCCGTTCCAATATGGAAGACCTCTGTTATCCCTTTTCCCACCATTCCTTCCTTCATTTGTGTTCCTAGATGGATCTTGTCTTGGAGGTTTCCATTCTGCATGCATATTGGGTCTATGCCTTTGAGAAGAATTTTGGACTCGGATATTGATGGGTCCTTGGGCTCTATTGATTGAGCTTCTTCGAGAGTTCGCATCTCTTTGGAAACCTACCAGACTTCTATTTTTTCTCTGCATCTAGTAGAACCTATTTTGATTTGATTTCCTTGAGTGCATTCCATTCTGTGCTTTAGATTGGAATCTTCCTCTGTCTGATTTGTTTCCACCATAGCTTCTTCGTGCATAGTATTTTCTTCCATAGCCATTTCCTCCTTAGCCGTTGCGTTCCATTCAAAAAAAGATTATAAATTTATAAATGGATTCTTGAAGATATTATTAACACTTGTGTTATTGCATAATATTGGAATTGTCTCATCAAAGAATACTTCCACATCTTTGAGTTTCTTCTTTATCAAAATTATCTAAGTATGAAAAGATTTTGTTGCAATATATTCTACCTCTAGAGTGGATAGTGAAACTAAATATTTTTTATTTCTCATCCAAGGGACTGATGTGTATCCTAAAAGGAACACTCCACCACTAGTAATTCTTCCTATCATTTTCACATCCTACCCCGTCATCATTTGTAAAATATTTTAGTGAGAAATTTTCATCTCCCGTGTACCATAGACTAAAATATAGACTACCCTTTTATTTATCTTAATATTCTCTTTACTGCCACCTCATGTGATTTCCTTGGACTTTCTTGATGTTTGACAATAAAGAAGACAACATGTATAATATCTAGTCTTGAAGTAGTTAAGTATAACATTCCATAGATCATATATATGTATAATGTATGTTCAACTTATGAATATTCATAATCATTTCTTAAATGACATCCAATATCTATAGGTGTTACTACTAGTTTTGACTCTTCTATTCCAAATTTCTTAAATGATTGTTTGATGTAATTAGTTTGAGAAATAAAAAGACCATCTTCCTTCTGCATAACTTTTTTGAACTGTTGTTGCAAAAAATATTTATCCAATCTAGCATAACAAGCCTAAGGGATTTCTTGAGACCATATAATTATTTCTTGAGTTTGTAAATCATGTTTGGATCTCTTGATAGTTTTAAACCATCTATTTGTTCAATGTACACTTCTTCCTCAAATGCTCCATTTATAAATATAGACCTACATCCATCTAATACACTTTGAAATTCCTATGTGTAGAATAAGCCTAAAATATTCTAATAGATTCTATTATAGCTACTAGAGAAAAAAGTTTCTTCAAAATCTATTCCTTCAACTTGAGTATAACCTTTACATAAATTTTTTTTTCTGGTAACTTGCCCTCCTTCATTGATCTTGTTTCAGAATACCCACTTTGGTTTGATTACATTTTTGTCCATTGGTCTAGATACCAGTTTCCATGTTTAATATTTTGGATATGATCCAAATCTTCTTTCATATCATTTTTCCAACATTCATCTTTTCTAGCTTCTGCATAATTTTTTGAATCTAATTTACAAGAAAAAAATACTTTGATTTCTCCCATATTCTAGCCATTATTCTTCCCATATAAAAACCTTTATCTTTGTCTCTATTAATTTGTTCCTCTAAATTATCTCTCTAAACATACCTAGTAGGCATCCTTTGCATTTTTTCTAATTATTTATCCCCATCTTCTAAGTTTTTATCAGTATTTTCAGAGCTTTCCTTTCTCCTACCAATGTAACATGGACCTATTCCAATTTAATCTATAGTTCAAATATAGTCTAATCCCATAATTCATTGACTTTGACATTTTCACTTTCCACCACTTGCTTTAGCCTTACATTATAGCACTAGTATGTCTTGATTGTAGTGGAGTATCCCAAGAAAATACATTCCTCTAATCTTGCATCAAATTTTCAAAGATTACCTTCATCTCTTTTAACGTATCATTTACTCCCAAAGATTTTGAAATATTTGAGAGTAAATGTCTTTCGAAACCACAACTCATAAGGATTCTTTGTATGATTTACTCTCATTTGCACTTTGTTTTTGAGATAAACTATAGTGTGTACTATATCTCTCTAGTAAACATTTGAAAAATTAGCATCTTTCAACAATTTCCTAGCCATCTCAACAACAATCCTATTCTTCCTATCAACCACTCCATTTTATTTATGGAGTCCTTGGTGCAGATAATTGATTTATAATTCCATATCTCTCATAGAAGCCATAAAATTCAAATGATTCAAATTATCCTCCTCGATCAGACCTAAAACACTTAATCGTAGTGTGCATTGTATTTTAAACCAAGATTTTGAAAATTTTAAATCTATCTAGAGACCAAGATTTCTCTCTCAAAAATATTACCCATGTCATGATAGTGTAACCATCAATAAGAAACATGAAGTGCCTTTCACCATTGAGCATTCTTTTTCTTGTAGGTCCACATATATCAATGTGTATCAACTCTAATGACCTTGTGGTTTAACACTACTTGTTCTTGAATGTGTTCCTGATTTTCTTTCTAATATGACATTCAAAATCAGGAAATACAACCAAGAGTGGCCCTCTCTAAGGATGGGTAAACACAAGTTTATGACAAGAATCTCAGAATCTCTCATTTTAGACCTTTTATTTGATGCTGACTAAACTATTGCTGAAGGGAAACTTACAACTGAAATGGAAACCTACTTATATATATATATATATA
>MU227649.1:4088349-4112253 GCA_018584345.1 Thuja plicata | reverse complement strand
TATATATATATATAATACAAATTCACTTACCTACGCATTCAACTTTTATCTTTTCAAATGAAGAAAGGCTTCAGAAACTGACCATGCATAGGTAACTCAAATTATTCTCCATTCATATTCTTAAGAAGATAAGAATCTTTTCCGAAGCTCTGAGAGATGACAAAAGGTCCAAGCCATAATGACTCAAACTTCTTATGCTTATGCTTTCCTTTATCTTCTACTCTTACATTCCTCTGCAAAACAAGATCATCTAGTTGGAATTTTCTGTCATTAGCCCTTTTGTCAAATAGATATTTCATCTTTTGCTATAACTTCATATTCTCTTTCTAGCTATCCTTTTTGATTTCATCCAACTTTGTCAACTGCATCACTCTATTTTGCATACTATCAGAAAGCTCTAATTGTTCTTCTTGCATATACTAGTATACTGGCAACAAATTATTAACAGGCAGTCTTGACTTCATATCATATACAAGTTCAAATGGTGATTTTCCTGTTGCCTTTTTAACTGTTATCTTGTCAGCCCATAGAGCTAACCTCAATTTTGTATGTCACGCTCTCTTATTATTCTCAAGAGTCTTCTTTAAAATCTTTAGTATACTTTTGTTACTAGATTCAGGTTGTCCATTTCCTTGAGGATGGTATGGGGATGAATATGACATCATTATCCCATACTTCTCATAGAACTCTTTTATCTCATCTGACCTAAAACACATGGCATTGTCCATTACTAACTTTACAAGAACACCAAATCTGGTTAATATATTTTCCATCAAGAATTCAGTAACAACCTTACTTGTTTCCTTTTTTGTGGGGATAGCTTCAATCCATTTTGTAAAGTAATTTGTGGCTACAAGTATCCAACTGTGTCCACCACTAGATTTTTCTGAAAATTCACCTATAAAATTAATTCCCCACATAGCAAAAGGTGCTTCTGCACTTAAAGGATTTAGTAACAAAGCTCCTAAAAACTTTAACTTATTTTTGAACCTCTGACATGGCTCACATCTCCTAACATATGCATGGGTATCTTTAAATAAACTAGGCCAAAAATAACTAGCCCTTAAGATTTTGTGGGCAGTAGTCTTGGCAGAAAAATGGCCTCCATAGACCCCAACATGCATTTCATTTAATATTTTCTCAGATTGACTTTGATCTAAACATAGTATTAATGCACCATTTCTATCTTTCCAATATAAATCTCCTTGTACTAAGGTGTATCTCTGAGCCTGTAATCTGAGACTTCTCTTTTGATTATCTGTCATAGCATCAGGACACTTGGCTTTTTTTAAGAAAAATACAATATCACTATAGAATGGTTGCTTCTCTATACTTGTAATTGTCTGATCATGTAATTGTTTATTAGTTATTTGTATTAGATCTAAGTTCTCCTCTGTCATGAGATTTTCCAAACGTTGACCTCTTACCAATTTTGTAATGTGGATTTCTAGGTTGAACTCCTAAATTTGGTTGATCCACTTACACCTCTTTCCAGTTACTTCTGATTGGGTAATAATATCCTTTACTGCTGCATGAGGTACATATTCCAACACCTTAGCACAAACTAAGTATGGTGTAAAATATTTTACAGCCTTTACCAGGGCATATGCCTATTTTTCCATCATTTCATAATTCATCTCTGCAACTTGAAGGGATTTGCTAAAAATGGCTATTGGATGTTCAAACCCTTCACCATCCTTTTGTAATAGAATAGCAGCAATAGTGTGAAAATATGTAAAGGAAAATAAAGAAAAGGGCTTACTGTAGTTTGGAAATTCTAAAATAGGTGCTTCTTGTACTACCTTCTTTATTATTTCAAATGCTTTTTGAGCTTCCTCATTCCAATTAAATTTTGCATCTTTCTTTAGCAACTTGATAATTGGTTTGACAACTTCTACAAAGTTAGCTATGAATCTTATGACAAAGATTATCTTTCCTAAGAAAGATTGTACTCCTTTTATATTTTTTGGAGCAGTGACCTTTTGGATAGCCTCTATTCTCTGAGGGTCTATCCTGACTCCATCCTTGGACACTATATTCCCTAGAAACTTCCCTTCTGTAACTACAAAATGAAATTTTGTAGAGTTTAGTGAAACACCATACTCTAAAGATTTATTAAAAAAATTCTCTAGGTGTTCACAGTGATCCCCTTCTTTTTTAGAATATGCAGTTAAGTCATCTTGATAAATGACCATGAATAGATCAATAAATTCTTTAAATGCTACATCCATAGATCTCTGGAAAGTTTCTCTTGCATTTATTAATCCAAAAGGAATTCTAACATAGACATAGGTTCCCCATGGAGTAGTAAAAGCAGTCTTGAATTTCTTTGATTCTTTCACAAGCACTTGGTTGTAACCTGAGAATCCATCCATCATTGATAGCAATTGACAACCAATTACCTTATGCAACATTGCTTCCATATTTGGTAGAGAATAGTTATCTTTTAAGGAAGCAATATTCAAATTTTTGAAATCTACACACAGTCTTATGTCACCATTCTTCTTTCTTACTGGTACTAGGTTTGAGACCCAAGTTGAGTGTCTGATGGGCTGGATAATTCCAACATACTTTAACTTCATCAACTCCTATTTCATCTTAGGAGCCAACAGAGGATTAATAGGTCTCTTCTTCTGTCTAAATGGTTTCATGTCATTTTTTAGTGGGATTTCATGTTGGAAAAGATCCTCTCTATAAGCTTTAAGATCTTCATATGACCAAGAAAAAACATGCTTATGTTTTCTTAGTAGTTTTATCAAGTTGGTTCTAACATGAGAGTCTAATCCTTTTCCAATGTAAACTATTTGAGGAGTAGTCTGTGAACCCAAATTTATTTATTCTAAATACTCAACCTTGGCATTGCTTATTCTTGATGTTTGTTCACTTTGATTAGTAAACAATGCATCTAGTTCTACCAATCCCTTAGGAATTTTTTTGGAACTAAGCTAGACAACCTCATCCCCCAGTATATACTCCTTACCATCAATGACTTAAAGTAGATTATTGCAATCTATATGCCGATCCTCATAATGGTCAAGGCACTGAAGAAATCTAAGGATATCTTGGTCATCCTTGAACACTTTCCAGTTGTAAATTTTATCTGGGACAACTAGTCTTCTTTTGACTTCCATAATTGATACCCCTTTAATGGTCATGTTATCAGTTTTCAAGGTGACATTAGGTAAGAAATCTGCCATTATATTACTAGACCTTTCTATCTAGTTTATATTAAAGGCATCAAAGAATTCTATTGGATCCCAAATAGCATGTCTATACATTTTCAATCTATCATTATTTACATCATATTTGGATCTCACTTGGGCTACTGCTAACTCTAAGTCACCATAGACTTTTAGACATTTTATACCATGTTTAGTACCAATTTCTAGCCCTAGAAACAAAGCTTCATACTCTGCTGTATTATTTGTACATTGAAAAGATAGTAGAAAAGAATATTTGAAAGTGGTACCTGATGGAGATATAAATAGAACTCCAGCTCCCGATCCTTCTTTAGAATAAGCTCCATCAAAGTACATATGCTAGAAACCATCACTCTGTACAGATAACTCCTTCACCAAAGGATCAACATTTTCACACTGGTGATCACTCCTTTTGATTCTAAAATTTTCCATGTCAATGTCAGCACAGTAATTAATGTCAGTGTCTTCATGCCACTCAATCATATGAGGTGTTATTCCTTCTCTAGAAACTTTGACATTATTTCCAGCAATATTGAATGTAGCATATGATAAATCAAATTGTATACTACCTCCCATTGAAGCACTCCACTTTCTTGATAATAGCATACCATAATGTGGTGGAATGTCAACAACAAGTACACTCATTGTTAAAACTATATCAGGGCATACAGCTAGCTTATAAGGCATAGCTTCAATGGTACCAATAACTGGGACTTCTCTAGAATCCATTGCTTGAAACCTCCCTTGATGAGTATCAACTTGTAATCCCATGGATTTCATGCTTTCTACTGGCATAATAGTATTTGAAGCTCCTGAATCTATCATACAATTTTTTAGCTTCTTACCATTAATCACCAATGTTAGAAAAAATGGATCAACTTTTGGAGAAGTAGTTGTATTTAAAAAATATGAGGAATCTCAGATATCATTACTTCAGGTTCTTTTCCCTTGTTATTTGTTTTGTTTTCAATATGCTCTGTACTTTGAATTTTCATTGGGGGCACACTGTTCAACACTGATAAAACTTTCTTCTTGTGTTCTTTTATTTTCGTCATCTCAAGGAATGGGACCTTCACCGTCATCTGAGGTAAGCATTGTCCCATGTCTATTGGAGTGTATTTTACATCTGAGGCTTTTGGTTTTTCCACAATGATTTTATTCTCTTCTATCTGAGTATGCACACCAGGTTCTTCCCTCCTAGATTTATTATTGTCCACTTTAGGGGAAGAAGAACATGCCTCTAGTTCTTTAGCCTTTTCTACATGTACATCTTTTTGTTCAATAGCTTTGTTTACTACCTTGACCTTAGGTCTATTTGCATTTTCCCTAGGCCTATCCTTTTTAGGTACATATTTGGCATCTATTTTGTTTTCTTTTATAAAGATGCCTGATGGTTGACTACCAACATTACCCACCACTCTATTTCTTAGGTGATAGTTGTTCCTAGCTTTGTTCACTAATTCAACAGTGATTTTGGATTTTTCCTTATCAGAGGATTTTCTCATTAGTAGAGTTTCCTGACTATTTTGGGCATGACACCTTATGTGGCCATCCCTTTCTTCTTCCTCACTATCTGACAAGACTTGCTTCCGGTGACCTTCAACATTTCCTTGTGAGCCATATATGTCATGATTCTCAATTTCTTCATCAGAATACATATCATGACAAGAATATGCATTATTCATATTATAATCACATGTATCATCTTCTTCCTTATCTTTCTCCTCATTTGATTTTAAATCCAAAGAAACAACACAAAAGTCAGGTTTGTGTGGTGCCTCACAGGCCTCACACCAGAAGTCATCATTGCACATATAAATAGCATTTTTGTGTAAAGGATCAGGGATCCTATTCTCAGTTTTCTCTTTTCTAGGTGGAGCAATAGGCTTACCATCTTTGAACTGGGTACCATAAGGGTAGTTTTGCATCCTATTTTGTGAATTGTAAGTATTATTATAGGATGAATTATTATTTTGTGGAGCCCCATACTCTCTATACTCAGTTTCCTTCTGATTGCTTCTATTAAAGAGTGGATCCTCTCTTTTACCCAACTTTCCTGATATCCTTCTGTTTATTTCTATGTTCATAGCCATTTTATAGGCTTATGTTAAAGTCATAGGACTTTTATCCCTCAATGCATAGCCCATTTTTGAATCAAAGGCATTAAGATAAGTATCTAGACATACCTTCTAATCCAGCTTCATCTTTTGGAATAGCTTAGGCATAGCTCGCTGAAATCTTGTATTGAATTCTGTCACTTCTTCATTTGAGTTCTTCCTTATGTTATTAAACTCATTAAGAAAAAAACTTTCATTATTCTTGTCACCATATTGATCCTTGAAAAGATCAATCAATTCATCCATAGTTCCTATAGAACCATGAGATAAGCTCCTAAACCATTCCCTAGCATCTTCTACTAGAGATTACACAAATAATTTCATAAGCACATCTTCATGATTGATATTAAAATCATCTATAACATCAAATAATTTTCTCAAATGTTCTTCACAGGTGACAACATTATTACCTAAAATTTGGGAGCTTCGCTCCCATATCTTCTGGTATCACATTAGGATAACCTGGAATTCCAAAGAAAGAAAATTGCTTATACCTCTCTGTAGGAAGAGGCCTCCTTTGAAATCTATCATTCTCCTTGGGAGAAGAAAATTTACTATGGTCTTTGAAAGATGAAGCCTTATTTTTTGATGTTGTAGGGTGCTCTGCATCGACAAAAGAAATTGTAGTTGACTATAAGAAGTCAATTTTTTTTGTTTCATTTCAATGGTAGAAGCTTCTGTCTTAGATGTTCCTCTGAGTTTTAGGATTCTCAACTTCTATTTCTACAAATTTACTCTTTCCTTTATCTTTGAATTCTTGAGAACCTAAATTTTGGTGGGTACTATGAATCTCTTGGTCTCTGCAAGACCTCTCTATGTTCCTTGCAACTTGATGTCTTAAGGTTCTTTTCCTATTCTTACCAACATCTTTCTACTCATGTTTTTTCTTCTTAAGTTGTTTTTCCCTTTTCATCTGTTGAATAAGGGAAAGATGTTTCATGAGGAGTATTTCTTCCTTTGCAAGCTCATCAGAAGGAATTTCTTTAGAATCTAAACTAATTGTATCTGTTCCTTCTCTCTCACTAGAAGTACTGGTAACTGCATAGGTGTCTAGTCCAAGACTTGGGGCTTGGGATTCTAAATATTCTGAGGCACTCTCTTCTTAATTAGACTAGTTATTAATTTTCCTCCTAGTGCTATTCTCTTCACTTCTCAGAGGAGAATCATTGATACTTGCTTGATTTTTCTTCTGCCTCCAAGACATCCTATTTTTTGAAGTAGTGGGGATCCCACTATCCAACTCAACTTCTGGATTGTTTTTCATTCTAGACATAGTATTCATATTGAAAATATATCACTTTGAAATTGATCACAGATATTTCACTTTTAGAGTCACCACCCAAACTTGGGAGTAATGAATAATATTTAAAATAACTTAGGAAACTTTTAATTGTAAACTTGATTTATCTTTTGAAACTTAGAGATTCTGAATACTTTAAATCAAGACTTTACAAATCTTTATTCCCTAGAAGAGTCACGAGTTTGTTAGTGTGACTCGAATGGGAAAACTTGAGACTCGTATTTGTGACTCTCTTTTTCAACCAGATTCTAGGATGTATCTACAAAGTATTAAAATTTCTATCTTATTAATCCCCACCAGAGTCGCGAGTTTGTTAGCTCTTTTTCTTGTAGCACAACCTTGATGTGACAGTATACTTATGTACTTGAAATAAAAACTCCTATTTCATACAAAAGAAAGGCTAATTGATGAGGGTATTAGATAATATCTGTGGATACCTATTATCACCTCCTTCTTTTTTGAGATCCATTGGCTCAGGCAGGTATTACCTATGAATGATTACTGATTTACAATATATTTTAAGTGGATTATCTTCTTACTGAAATGTTGAAATGTCTTTTAAAGGATCAAAAAGTAAATGACTATGAAAAATACTATAAATATCCTGATACAGAGCTTAATGATCCACACTAGTATCTTGGCAACAACAATTCGTATGGTAATAAGGATTCTCATCCTTCTTTTTTTAGTTCTTATGAACCCTAGGAAGGATAACCTAATTTGATTCTCTCTCAAAGGAATCAGTAGACTGAATTGTTTTCTTTGAGAAAAATTACTTGAATGGAATGTATATGTTTGAAGTGTGAATGATTTGAATATTAAAATACTGGTTGGACAATGATCAATCACTTAGCCAACTATAAAACCAGTGCCTTAACCTTGGGCTATGAGTCAATATCTGGTATAAATCCAAAGTAAGGTGATTAACAAAACATATGCAAACAAAGATAAAATGCCTTACAAATTATCCTTTCTCTACAACTATATCATCATATCCTTAAACTATTTCTAAGCTCTCTAGGGTCACTTGAAATGATTAATCCTTCCTTGAAGGAGCTTACAAATGACTGCACAACCACCTTGTGATCAGTATGCCTAAATGCCTTACAAATGAACATACAAGAGCAATAACAGTAATGAAAAGAGACAATCAAAGATGCAGAACAAAGATTACAAATATTTTTATTAATGTCTTAAAGCTTTAAATACATATAAATAGACAAATAATACAAAGGCTCAGACAAATTTTAGTAGTTTGCCTTGTAACATATTTCATTTATTTTCAATTACAACTTACAACCCCTTTTCCAACCTCTAAAAAATGATAGAAGAGAACTATTTATAGGCCTAAACCATCTTGGAATCCTTAATATAAGGATTCTACAAGCTTTGGATGGTTTAAGAAACCTAACCCTAAAAATGCAGA
This sequence comes from Thuja plicata, assembly GCA_018584345.1. NCBI lineage: Eukaryota > Viridiplantae > Streptophyta > Pinopsida > Cupressales > Cupressaceae > Thuja > Thuja plicata. The sequence continues at coordinate 4,104,210 of MU227649.1, read as the reverse complement.
AAAGACAAAAAACATGAGTGATCCAAGCGGTGGGAGGAAAAAACTAAAGAATAAGATCTTATCATTCTTTGTCTTCTTGTGGATGTTTGTACCTTTGTCTATATATGTTCAAGATAGCATCTAATAGTTGAAATAAGATCTAATGACCGCCAATATAGGCTAACTTACACTAGTCTCATTAAGATTGCTAACCTTCTTGTGCTCATAGAACAAGTGCCATGTGTCTTCTTTACTCTTCATCCATGACATCCAAGCCAACTGTGACATGTTTCTTTTTCTTGGGATTTGTCATGATGTCCCATGCCGTCACATCTTCCTCTTTAGGCCACTCAAAATTCTTAACATTCTCAAGTTGGGCCTTCTGCCTTTCCCATCTAGCATCTGTTATGCTCTTTACATCTGAGATGAATTTATTGCAATCTATCTCTTTCTTTATTACCATATCCATAATCTTGTTGTATCTCTCCATGTCTAACTCTCCCTAATCAAATATATATATATATATATATATATATATATATATATATATATATATATATATCTTTGTTGGGCAACACATTGTCAAATTCTGCACCCGAAAGCCCTAGTGGCTTGATTTGATTATCCTCGGTTCTGATGGGAGGTATAAACCTTCTATAACCTACCCCAAACATATTCAGCCTAGCCTCAACCTGATTATCCTTTCCTTTAAAGAAGGATAAGGTGTCTCCAATTTGTTCTATTTATGTACCAACAAGAGTTACTATCTCTGGAAAATCTGACCTTAGTGGTTGCACAGATGCCAACCTCTCAAAAAGTGTTGTCCTCTTAGACCAAGTTGAATAGTATGGATTCAAAATTGATATAAAATTAGTGACCTCTATTTGTAGGCCTAGAAAATTTCCATAATCTCCATACACCACATCAATCTTGTCTTTGATGGTGTCTATTATGTGCTATAAAATTGAATTCAATGCTCCCAAAATAACACTATTGTGCTCTCTAATCTCCAGCTCTGTTTCAATATCTATTTCTCCTATATCTTCTATTTGGATCTCAATATCCATTACCTCTTTTGGTTCAGTAGGGGAAGCCTCTAGAATATCCAATAGCTATTGAGTAAGCTCATCTATGAGCTTCTCTTTCTCTTTTATCTTCATCAATCCTAGCTCTCTGTCTTTAACAATGTCACTAGTATCACTAGTGAGTTTTTTCTAGTTTTTCTAACATTTGAACTACTTTTTCCTCATTGAGTTGGGAAAATTGAGTTAGCTCTTGGGATATTTCCAAATCCCCTATATTCTGGACTGACCAGATTATCTTATTACCCTCCATCTTTTCCTGAATATTTAGAAGGGATGGCTTTTGACTTTAGGAGCTAAGCTCCACATTGTGAGTGCCTGGGATTTAAGGTTATATCCAAACCCTCTTATCATATCCCCAACCTGAGTTTCTGATGACAATTTTACATTAGGTTGTTTTTTATTTGATCTATTATAAAAGCTGAAGATAGGTCCCAACCTTCCACTAATAACATCCCATTGGCCTTCACCAATTGCCTTGCTTTCTCTGGTATGATTTTCTCAGAGTCAGGATCATAATCCTACAATGTCTGTAGAGCCTCTTGGGTGACTGGGTCACCACCTTCCAATTGCAACTATTTTCCAACTTGTTGTTTCTTATTCTAGATGAGGAAATCTTTGAATTCCTTTCTTTTTATGAAGTTGTCATCCTTGAGGAATTCCTCTTGATGTATCAACCTCTCATCTGTACAGGTCCTAAGAAGTAGCTCCTCCTCTTCTTCTGCATCCTTTTGCAATTTTTTGCCTGCCCTGATCCATTTTCTCAGTAAGAGATCATAAGGCATGTTCCCTCTTATAAGGGCAGCAACTTTGTCTATTCATTTCTCCTTCTTCTGAGAAGGTTCCCCTATTTCTACTTTTTGTCTCTTTTGTGGGGATTCATTTGTCACCTCTTTCTCAAGGACCTTAGTTAAGTCAATGATATTCTCTTCTTCAACTACCTACTCTTCAACAATTGCTTGATTAAATAGAGGGGGGATAGGTTCATAGTATTCATCACTATCATCATCATACTCTAATGATTAATGCCCTTTATGGACTTTCTCCAGAACCACTAGTGCCTCTTCTAGCTGATCTTAGAGGAGAGTGTGAGAGTTGATCATGGCTTCTAACCTCTTCAAATAAGGCATATCAGGGAAGAATCCCCAGAATTTTAGATCTTTTCTTTTGACCTGTCTCTCTAGGTCCATAATTTCATTGAACTTTATGGCTCTCCTATCTACCTCCTCATCTTCCAAAATATATCTTATCAAATCTTCTTCCATGCACTCTTCATGGTCCTTGGTGTAGGGGATAGTTGGTGTTAGTAATTTCTTGGCACTGAGAATTAAACCCTCTGTATCAACATATCTGTACAGGACCACATTCATCCTATAATGATTCATCCAAGTGTTGACATGGTCTAATGCTCCTTTTCCAATAGTAAAATTATAAATTCTGAATTTTCTTGGGGTAAAAGTACCCTTCATGTGTGATGCTATATGCTCCTTGTCTGTCAAAATGAGCTTCCTTATGAATTCCATTGCAGCTACCCTTGGTAGTCCATGGAATAGAAATATATGTGGAAGGTGGGTGCATCCATACACCCTTATTAATGTGAAGTTCTTCTCATAGTAAAAATCCCCCCAGTTGTGGTTTCCTGGCCATTTGTCAAGATATTGGCATGGCCTCAATAATTGTATTACCTTGATAGGAAAGCTAGTTTTATCAACACCTAGGAACTGAAGAATTGGATATACTATCCAATTTTCAAAAGAAAAAAACTCCTGTTCTCTAGAGGTATAGTTCCATAATCTAAACCAAAATTGAACAGGGTTAGGATAGTTGTGATGAAAACTTTATGGCTGTAAATATTGATGTTCATGAGTGAGGAGTTATAATACAGGATCAAATGCATAAGGACTGAATAATGCATAAAATTAGGGTGATCCCTTTTACTTTGTATATCTATGAACTCCTGGTGCATTTGATCTATGATATATTGGATATAGTCATAGTTAGAGGTAGTATGGAGGCTATGTATGTCCAAAACCATCATTAAAATATCTGAGGTAATCCTCTCTGCTCCAGCATCCTTTCCAAGCACTCTGCATAGTGCATATGATATGTATTTTATGTAGAAATTTAGGTCCTTGTAAAAATATGGGGCTGCTCCTTGCATAGGTGCTATGTCGGTTTTCATTTTCTTAGGAACATGATGTTCCTTGATTAATTTTGGTAGCAATGCCAGACTCTCTAGTATACCTATTCTCTAGGCTCTTCAAGTTTATCTTAGTAGTCATAGGGTAGTACACATTGAAGGCCTTCATGAAATAATTTTGGTCCAAGGTAAGTAGGGGTTTTCCATCATCCCTCTTAATTGTTTTGGTTATGGTATCATACCTACTGGTCAATTCTAAAATGAAATCAACATCTACAAAGATGTCAGGAACTATCAACCTGGCTAATCCATAGGTCCAAGGGTTTAAAATAGGCATGGGTTCATCACTACTGTTAAAGAAATAATTAAACAATGAATACCTTGATGAACCCAGAGTTTTTGCATCCCTAATGTAAGACATATCATCAATTAGGACTTCAACACTAACCTTTCTATTCTGGCTCGAGCCTAGTAGCAATGTGAGAAACTCATGTGAATGATTTATCTTTCCTTTTGATTCATCATCAACATCATCACTTCTCCCACTCGTGGATGCCATACTCTGTGCTTGACTCATTTTCCCCTTCTGTTTAGTTCACAACACTTTATCATCAATACTGAAACAAATCTTCTCAAAAATCTCACCACAAGCTATCAAATACTCTGTAATCTGCAATCTAATCACTGAAAACACTGCAAATCACAATCCCTGTCAAATTTGGAATCAAGAGATCACCTTTCTGAATTACTTGCTATTGGAGAATTCAACTTTTTTCTCAGAAAATACTAAAATATCTATAAAAATTCTTCGGTCTGAGAATTTGGAAGCTGGTAAAAATGAAATAATAACGGACATGCTTACTTATAATTGAGAATTCAATGCAGATGTCTCTTCATATTGGTAAGCTTACAATTTAGTCATTTCTACCATTAGTTTCACGCACTGCAACATCAATTCTGGTTCTAGCTATGGCATTTAAATTGTCAAATAATCAATTTTTGATGATTGATTTTGCATATAAAAACCTTATAAAATTCAAAAAGAGATTGAAATCAGATCTGATTGGCTGCATTAAATCATATTACGACTACTTTTCCATTTGTCAAAATCTCTGTAATCCTATTGGTCAGCAACTATCCATGATGGTGCCGAAGAAAAGTTTTTATTTAAATCTTGTTTACTTCTAGCATCCTAGCAACTGAGTGATCTCCTTGTCGTTTAATATTTTTTCTAATAGCTATTTCTTACTGAGACTTGGTGACTACCATAGGATCAAACTCTTGATCAACGGTTATCTCCATGTCGCCTAATCTTTTAACTTAACCATTCTTCTTATAGAGACATCGTGATGAAGCAGTTTCTTAACTGTTCTTAAAAATATGGTCACATCTGGAGACTTGGTGACTGTTGTTTCTCTATGTCACTGAACGAACTCCCTAACTCACATTTTATCTAGAGATCTTGTGACTAACAACTTTAGTCTCTTTATCACTTGATTATTTCATCTTTATAATCTTCATCTAGAGACAACGTGACTACCATTGATCTCCCTTTCCTCTGTATCTAAAGGTTGTCGCTAAGTCTTGTAATATTCATTTCGAACCCTAACTTTTCATGAGACTATGCAAAAAATGGACACATGTTTGAATTTTCATTCTTGTCTCTCAAACACCAGATCCTGCTTGAATTTTCAACTTTAAACCGTGACCACGTGACTATCGTCTGATCTGGTTTCCATCCAATGGTCGTTGCTGAATCTCTTGATTTTTGACTTATTTCATCTTTCTTCACATGACTGCGCAACTACATTTTTATTCAAATTGACATCTAACTTGGGTTTATCCATATATTTAGTGACTGTTGAATCTCCATGTTGCTTGATGATTTCTAAATTGCAGATTTAATTAGGAGACTTCCTGATTGCCATTGGATTTAAAGTGAGATGAACAGTTGTCGTGAAATATCAAGTTCTTTCACTTAACTCACCTTTCATCCCAAGACTTGGTGACAACAGAGGAACTTTAACACATGAACTTAACTCATAACCATGGGTTACATACAAAGATAATGTGACTGAGTAAACTCAAAGTCGCCATATAAAATCACTAACTCTGATTTCATTAAGGGACAACTCGACCACCGTTAGATCATATCTGAGATCAACGGTCTGCACCAAGTCTCATAACCTTTTAAGAATATTATTTTTCATTAAGAGACTATGTGACCAAATATTTTCGCTAAGTCTCAAGATTATAAGGAATATTCATTCTTTCTCATGAGACCAAGTGACTAAAACATTAGCACATGCAAATAAATTCAAACTTAAGTTATGAAAAGGTAACATGAAAATAGAACACGCTTGAGAATTTTAGGGATTTCTTACATTTTTGGATAGAAATTACTCTAGGGTTTAGGGTTTTTTAACATTTTAAACTAGGTTTTGAGAAAAAAAAACTCCTGCAGAGGCATATGACCAGTTTCAAACATGATTTTTAAAATTTTGGGCGTAGGAATGACAGGAATCTTCAAAATTTTATAGGGAAAACTCAAAAATAGGAAATACAAAAAACAATGCCATCAAAGTTTACCTTCGTCCAGCCAGTGTCTGGAGGAACCCACCTGACGCCATCTCTACAAGTCTTAATCATTCTTGATTGACTTCCATAATTTTTATAAAGAATCTTGATTCCTGGCCAGTGCTTTTGAATTGAACTATCCCAAGATGAAAATATGGTGCTACCCTTTAATTTCATGACTTCCAAACTCATGACATCTTCAATAGAAGAATCAATCCTTTGGCAAATTCTATCTACTAATTCTGAAACCTCTTAGAAAATTCTTCTATTCTGTTCCTTCCAAAGTTCCCATATGACAATTGAAGGATAAACAATCCAAATTTTAGATAAAGTGGATTTCCAAGGATGGATTTTCCATCCTTTGAAGATATCTAATATAGAGTAAGGCATGAATCCTATGAAATTTAATCTAGATATTATCCTCTCCCAGCATTGCAGAGAGAATTTACAATGTGCTAGAAGATGATCCGCATCTTCATTTTCCTACTCACAAGAAAATTTCTTTCTTCTATCAACTATCAAAATCCTATTTTGAATGCCAATCCAAGAAAATGCTCCTACTTTTGGTAAGCAGTCCTTATCCCAATACAATTTAGAAGGCCACTCACCTTTTTCCTCCTTATGCACTAGTAAGTTATAGCCCAATTTCGCCGATTATTTGCCACTTTTGGCAAAACATCAGATAACATTATCCTTCCTATTCACTAGAGTGAGAGATATTTCTATGAATATGGTGTTAATTTCAGCGCATATTTCCACCCCCAGGCCATTATTAGTAGTTTCTTTCCATTCCCATTGATGTCCCCAAGGCTCATATTTTAGTTCCATATAGTCCTTAACATTTTCCCCCCATTCCTCCTTAAAGTTATCAATTAATGCTCTTGAATTATGAATTTCTATCAGAGCTGGTTTACCTTCCCACGAGTCCTCCCAAAACAATGCATCCTATGCATCCCCAAATTTCTATGATAACTGATCACTTATTATGGGTCTACATTCCAAAATGAAATTCCAAATTGCTGACCCTGTGGGAGGGTTTTGAATTCTAAGAATTCTTTTGTCCTCCAGATAATCTAAGTATTTTTCTTTATGTATTTTTACCCAAAGTTGAGAAGGATTAGTATACATATCCCACACTAATTTGGCCCCTAAGGCCTTATTAATCAAATGCCATTTATGGAGCCTAACTCCTCCATTTTCTTTTGAAGTGCAAATAGTGTCCCAAGCCACTAATGACATTTTCTCCTCTTCCTATCCTCCATTCAAAAAAACATTCCGCATGTGTTGTTCAATGTATCTCAGCATCTTGATTGAGATTTTAAGGTAGCTCATAGAGAAAATAGGAATGACAAGGATTATTGATTGGAGCATTAGAATACAACCTGCATAAGTGAGCCATTTGCCTTTCCAACTGTCCATTTTCTTAACACAACTATCTATTAAATCCTTCCATAAATTTTCCTTTGAAGCATCTGCAAAAAGTGGAATGCCTAAATATTTGTTTGGAAGACATCTAAATTTCATCCCAAGAATCCGTGTGATGTGTTGTTGAGTAGGTATATTAGTATTAATAAAGAAAATCTCTGATTTCTCCCAGTTAATAGCTTGACCTGAGGCTATGTTGTAAGTGTCTAGAGTTGATTTAATAGTTCTAGCTTCTCTTACAGAAGCTTCACTCATAAGATAAGTGTCATCCACAAACTATAGATGTGTAATAGGTTCTAAATCTCTGGCCATGTTAAGTCCTTTCCAAGACCCTAAAGAATTAGCCATTTTGATGGTTCTTCCTAGTGCTTCAGCTTGGATAATGAAAAGAAATGGAGAAAGAGGATCTCCTTGATGAATACCAGTAGAGGTTTCAAAAAAACATTGAGGGCTTCCATTGATCAATATAGAAAGACAAGTAGTTGACATGCAACTATACACCCAGTCACACCATGGCTTATCAAGACCAAATGTTTTGAGCACCTTCAAAAGAAAACTTCTATTAACATTATCATAATATTTTCTTATATGCAATTTAACCATCATGCTATTATCTTTTCCTACCTTCATGGAATGGATTGCTTCATTCACCACTATAATCCCTTCATAAATGGAGCGCCTAGGAGCAAACCCGCTTTGTTATTCTGAAATTAGTATAGGCAACACTTCTTTCAACCTATTTTCCATTAATTTTGTTATCACTTTGTAAATAGTATTACATAAGGCAGTTGGTCTAAAATCATCAAAGGATTCCTTAAATCCTTCAAAATGAAACCTCTATTCCTAGATTCCTCCACCACTTCATATAACTCCTTACCTAAAATGTGCCAAGATTTTTGAAAAAATAGAGCTGGGAATCCATCTGGACCCAGAGCCTTATCACTATTCATTTTGAATAAGTCCTTTTTAACTTCAGAATTAGTTATACTTATCATCAGCCATTTGTTCTATTCAGTAGAAATAAGCTAAGGGATTACCTCCAAAAATTCCTCTGTATCTATATTAATTGTTGAAAACAATTATTCAATTGTGTATTGTCATTGATGTTACACATGTATATATACTTATGTAGTGATGTTACACAAATGTCTATATCCAGACCGAGCATAGTTGGTGAATGGAAAGAGTTTTTTAGTGTTGACCGAGATCAGTCGGGTATTGAAGATGTTCAGTATTGATCGAGTCACTTGAGCATTTCAGTCATGGTCGGGCATTAAAGAAACTCAATGTTATCCGAGTTGATTATTCAGTGTCAGCCGAATAAAAGTGGTTTACATTCTATAATTAATTGGTTATATGAGGCCGACTAAATTATGATTTATTAATTATTTAAAAGTATATTCAAGCCAAATTGATGGGGCTTATCCTATATATGATAGGTCAAGTTTGGATTGAATGTGTGAGTGTGTGAAAAGTTGAAGATAAGTAGAAGTGTGGAATTCTGTGATATGAAGAGTTAAGGCGAAATCAAATGGGATTCTGATTGAGTATAGAACACTCAAAGCTGCAATAGAATATTTGATCAAGCAAGGATCCATTTATAATCAGAACAGAGATCTGAATCAGCAAAGACAATTGCTTACACATACAGGTCAATTCATTGTTACTTTCTAATAATTGTAATAGTGATCTCAAATCTCTTAACAGAGTAGACTTATCAGTCTTTTTGTAAATCCTCTCACAAGGTACCATTTCTATGTTGAAGTGTTGAAGACCTCTAATAAGGCCACTCCTCATAGGGTGATTTAAATCCTCTAACAGGGTCACACCTAACAGTGTGTTTTTGTAACCTTTAACAGGGTTGGCTCCTAACAGGGCTCACTTCAGAAGAGTGAAAAATAGTAACTAGTTACATTGGTGGTTTTCCCATATTGGGTTTCCACGTTAAATCTTGGTGTCAGCTGTGTATATGTTATTTATTTCATGATTTATGTTTTTGCACTTAATCACTAAAGTATAATTGCATTGGATATCATAAAGATTGCTTTGACACTCAAGTTACAGAAGAATATCTTAATTGACTGAGTAACAGTGTTATATTGTTTAAGACATCTAAGGGACAAAGGATTTGTTTTGGAGTAACTGATTCATCCTTCCCCTCTCAGTTACTTATCTCATTTCCAACATTATCCTCTGTTACTTTTGCAAAGATCGAAGAGAAGTGCCTTACTGTAGCCTCATTGATCTGATTTGGTTCTGTTAATAAAGCTCCATGAATATCTGTTATTGAGAAAATTGTGTTCAAATATCTTCTGCCTTTAACCAAATTGTGGAATTTTTATTTTTTTTTTCCCCCTTCTTTGAGCCATGGTTCTCTTGACTTCTGTCTCTAGAATGTTTCTTTCCTATGCAAAATCTCAGAATATTTCTTTTTTAAATTTATTTCTTGATTAAAAATGTTTATGTCTATACCTCCTATAGTAGTTAACTCATTTAAAGAAGAAAATTCTTCTTATAGTTTATATTTTTTATCGAAAATATTCTTGAACTTTTCTCTATTCCATATTTTTAAGTTTTCTTTTATGAATTGCAATTTTTTAAAGAATATGAAAGCATAGTCACCCAATCTTCATAGAGAAACTTTCCACCATCTTACAATCATATCCCAAAAACCCTATTCTCATAACCACATTTTCTCAAATATGAAAGGGGCTCTTTCTAGAGCACCATCCTCAATTATCCTTAGACATATCAGAAAATTTTCTGATCCAGTGATAGGCAATATTTCTACTTGACATAGCCATTTTGTTTCCTCCCAGGCACCCCCAAGGAGGAATCTGTCTAAGTTTTTAGTGATATTTGTGAATCATTTACATCAGTTTGTCCATGTAAAGGCTCCATTTTTGAACTCTACATCTTGTAATTCATTCAATGCAACCAAATCTGCAAAATCCTTCTGACTTTGACTAATCCACCCTTTTCCCCCTAATTTTTCCTATGAAGAAAGAATGGCATTGAAATACCCCACTAGCATAAAGAGACTATCTTTAATTCTAGAAATAGTGCCAGTGAGGGAAGCCCATAACTGTTGTTTCATTGTATAAATACATGGGCCATAAATATTAATAGCATTAAAGGTGACCTTATGTTGAAAGGATTAGATCTTAACTAACTACCAAATGATGCCATCCTCCATCAAACTAACCTTTACCCCTACCTCCTTCCACATAATTACTAACCCCCAAGACACACCTTTAGCATCTTTAAAGAGGCATCCCCATTATTGAAATTTCCTTGTGAACTGTTGCAAACCATCACCACTTAACTTTGTTTCTTGTAGAAAAACTAAATCAGGTTGGGCTTGGTCAAGACATCTTTTGACCAAGTGCCAGTTGTTAGGGGCATTGCAGCCCCTAACATTCCATGAAAGGAGTTTCATGGTTTCCAGGAAGAGGATCCTCCTCTTTCCGATCTAGTCAATTTTGACTGGTTTGATGCATTCCCAATAAGAACAAGTTTGACCTTAGCTGATATTGGGCCTCTGTTCTTCTTCTCTTTTATATTTGGTTTGATAATCTTAGACCGAGTCTGAAAAATAGTTCTATTATCTAGGAGATTCATCTGCTCCATTAAGACTAAGTCATCCTTTCCTACTTCTACTTCATCTTCATCAGACTCCAAAATCCATTCCTTTTCCTCCTTATCTCTCAAATATTCCATTGACTTATCCATATTTTGAATGGGGGATATCTAAATATCTATGAATTGGTCTAAGATCAGTATTGCCATCCTCTAGATTTTTCTCTTCATGTTCAGATCGATAAACTCCCTCAGCAGTGAAATCTAGTTTGCAGCCTTTGTCAACTGTCATTTTTTTGAAGCTCTTGGGGGTATTCATGATATCCATAATTGTATTTGGCACCACTACACACAGATCACAACCATCTTGCTCTAAATTTCTTACCCCATTTGTTAAGGATTCATTAGGGGTTTCCTTTACCACTTGAGTAGACAATGAACTATCTATATTACCATCATGAGTAGAGCCACCAATATATTTTTCCACCCTACAAGCATTCTCTGAGTTACTTGGATTGATTTCCATTTCGAGTTCAACCTCTCCCACCGAGGACTGATTTCAAGCATTTCTTATTCAAAGTTAATCAACCATTGGGTTTGTCGAGTTCTAGTGTTTTTGATCATTTTGATCCTTTCCACACTATTATTTACAGCCAGACCCCTTCCTTTTACATTTGCCTTCGGTGCTTCCATGGTCACATTAGCTTCTTCGATCTCTAATTTTAGTCTGCATTCTCCTTTATCTGACCCAAGCACCACATAGTCTAGAATCTCATAACATTTTTGTATTTTCACCAAGATTTTGGAATATATATAGAGATCATTTTTCTCAACCACCTCTTTAGATAATAAAATTTTTCCAAAATTGTTCCCAATAATCTCTAGGGTTTCTTCATTTTGGTATTCCCAAGGGAGATTTCTCAGTTTCAACCATATGGCTATATTTTCAACTTCTTCTTTGTTTGGATTAAATTTAGGTTTCTAGTCGCATATGTAAATGCCTTTTCCGTCTATGGTAAACGGTTTGTCTTTCACTATCTAGTCTTTATCCTTCTTTGTAGGGCATCTAATTAATAGGAACTCATTAGAGAGGGTTTTGATTTCATAATTACTCCCCCTGTTAACCTTTATCTAGGTTTGAATCTTTTTAATGATGGCCATGGGCCTAGAACCATTTCATGAAAAAATAATTATCTTTTAGTCTATTTACATATTCCTCCCATTTCCTATTGTTAATCAATAATGAAGAAGCTCTACCAAGAATAGTGTTGTCTACCTTATTAGTTTTCAGTTGATTTGAAGAGGTCGTGTTGACATTGGGTTTAGCTTTTTCCAGATCCTTAGGGTGCCAGAACTTGTCTTCAATCTGCTTGAAGCTGAAGTTGTTCGGTTGCTACATAAATCCATTCCACTTCCAATATGGAAGACCTCTGTTATCCCTTTTCCCACCATTCCTTCCTTCATTTGTGTTCCTAGATGGATCTTGTCTCAGAGGTTTCCATTCTGCATGCATATTGGGTCTATGCCTTTGAGAATCATTTTGGACTCAGATATTGATGGGTCCTTGGGATCTATTGATCAGGCTTCTTCGAGAGTCAGCATCTCTTTGGAAACCTACCAGACTTCTTTTCTTTTCTGCATCTAGTAGAACCTATTTTGATTCCATTTCCTTGAGCACATTCCATTCTATGCTTCAGATTGGAATCTTCCTCTGTCTGATTTATTTCCACCATAGCTTCCTCCTCCATAGTCATTGCCTCGATAGCCGTTGCCTCCATAGCCATTGCGTTCTATTCAAAAAAATCTTATAGATTTATAAATGGATTCTTGAAGATATTATTAACACTTGTGTTATTGCATATTATTGGAATTGTCTGATCAAAGATTACTTCCACATCCTTGAGTTTCTTCTTTATCAAAATTATCTACGTATGAAAAGACTTTGTTGCAATATATTGTACCTCTAGAGTGGATAGTGAAACTAAATATTTTTTCATTCTCATCCAAGGGATTGATGTGTATCCTAAAAGGAACACTCCACCACTAGTAATTCTTCCTATCATTTTCACATCCTAACCCATCATCATTTGTAAAATATTTTAGTGAGAAATTTCCATCTCTCATGTACCAGAGTCCAAAATCTAGAATACCTTTTATTTATCTTAATATTCTCTTTACTGCCACCTCATGTGATTTCCTTGGACTTTCTTGATGTTTGACAACAAAGAAGACAACATGTATAATATCTAGTCTTGAAGTAGTTAAGTATAACAATCCATAGATCGTATATATGTATAATGTATGTTCAACCTATGTATATTCATAATCGTTTCTTAAATGACATCCAATATCTATAGGTGTTGCTACTAGCTTGGACTCTTCTATTCCAAATTTCTTAAATGATTGTTTTATGTAATTAGTTTGAGAAATAAAAACACCATCTTCCTTCTACATAAATTTTTTGAACTATTGTTGCAAAAAATATTTATCCAATCTAGCATAACAAGCCTAAGGGATTTCTTGAGACCATATAATTCTTTCTTGAGTTTGTAAATCATGTTTGGATCTCTTGATAGTTTTAAACCATCTAGTTGTTCAATGTAGACTTCTTCCTCAAATGCTCCATTTATAAATATAGACCTACATCCATCTAATACACTTTGAAATTCCTATGTGTAGAATAAGCCTAAAATATTCCAATAGATTCTATTCTAGCTACTAGAGAAAAAAGTTTCTTCAAAATCTATTCCTTCAACTTGAGTATAACCTTTACATAACAATTTTTTTTCTGGTAACTTGCCCTCCTTCATTGATCTTGTTTCAGAATACCCACTTTGGTTTGATTACATTTTTGTCCATTGGTCTAGATACCAGTTTCCATGTTTAATATTTTGTATCTGATTCAAATCTTCTTCCATATCATTTATCCAACATTCATCTTTTCTAGCTTTTGCATAATTTTTTTAATCTAATTTACAAAGAAAAAATACTTTGATTTCTCCCATATTCTAGCCAGTCTTCTTCTCATATGAAAACCTTTATCTTTGTCTCTATTGATTTGTTCCTCTAAATTATCTCTCTAAACATACCTAGTAGGCATCCTTTGCATTTTTTCTAATTATTTATCCTCATCTTCTAAGTTTTTATCATTATTTTTGGAGCTTTCCTTTCTCCTACCAATGTAACATGGACCTATTCCAATGTAATCTCCTGTTCAAAGATAGTCTAATCCCATACTTCATTGACTTTGACATTTTCACTTTCCACCACTTGCTTTAGCCTTACGTTATAGCACTAGTATGTCTCTATTGTAGTGGAGTATCCCAAGAAAATACATTCCTCTAATCATGCATCAAATTTTCCAAGATTACCTTCATCTCTTTTAATGTATCATTTACTCCCAAATATTTTGAAATTTTTGAGAGTAAGTGTCTTTCCAAACCGCAACTCATAAGGATTCTTTGTATGATTTACTCTCATTTGCACTTTGTTTTGGAGATACAATATAGTGTGTATTATATCTCTCTAGTAAACATTTGATAAATTAGCATCTTTCAACATTGTCCTATCCATCTCAATAACAATCATATTCTTCCTTTCAACCACTCCATTTTTTTGTGGAGTCCTTGGTCCAGATAATTGATTCATAATTTCATCTCTCTCATAGAAGCCAGAAGATCCAAATGATTCAAATTATCCTCCTCTATCAGACCTAAAACACTTAATACTAGCATGCATTGTATTTTAAACCAAGATTTTTAAAATTTTAAATCTATCTAGAGACCAAGATTTCTCTCTCAAAAATATCACCCATGTCATTATAGTGTAACCAACAATAAGGAACACAAAGTACCTTTCACCATTGAGGATTATTTTTCTTGTAGGTCCACATATATCAATGTGTATCAACTCTAATGACCTTGTGGTGGAACACTACTTGTTCTTGAATGCGTTCCTAATTTTGTTTTTAATATGACATTCTTTATGAATTGTATTAGAAAGTCTAGTAACTCTTGGCCTGTCCTCACAATATTAGAATATTTGATCTTCATCAGGTTGTCAAAGTTGATATGTCCCATCTTTTTTTTTCAATAGCCAACATTAATTCTTTAGAGCCAAAAATTCACTACCTCCATTGTTCTCCTTTAGATAATAAACATTATCATTCCTTATTCCTTCTATGAGAAGCCTTTTAGATCCCTTCCTGATTTTACATTTACCTGCAAGAAAACTGACTTGAAAACCTTTATTACACATTTGACTAACACTCAAAATATTTTTCTGTCATGCCCCAAAATCTGGGCATAAATACCTTAATCTAATGAACATAAATTTCTCTTTTAAGTATGTTAAGATAACTATAGAAGATGAATAGGTTCTACACCTATGCAAATATTACAAAGTATAATAATTGAAAGTTTAATAAAAAATAATAGTTAATGCCATACCCTTAAGATTTTCTAATCACTTTACTAGAACATCAATAAGAATATTACTGAAATAGCCAATACTGCATTTCAAGCATAAAGAAAAAGGTTTCTTTTATTTGGAATGTTACGTAAGAATATAATTTCTATCTACTATACCTTAATAAAACACCTACGAGACTATTTGGAGAAAGATGTTAATACAATAATTTTAAGAAAAGAATTCCCTTCTCATTGATACAATTTATTAGATACATCTTTGGAATACATAAGAGACTTCATTACAAGGGAATAATAGATTTCCAAACTCCTTTAAATATTTCAAGGAAAAACTTTACAATAGAAAGTGATTAAGATAATGGGATCACAACCAAGACACCAAGACTTCAGCAATACTTTCAGAAGCTTTCTTTGAACCTGTAAGAACGTCAAGGTTGACCATCGAGGCTCACCTCCCAACCTAGGCCTTTGCAAGGCCACCCCTGAGCTAGGGGATCCAAAAATGAATGGGAGACATACATACATACAAGTATTCACAATATCAAAACCAACAATAATTCATCAAGAAATTCCCTCCCAAGGTTTAACAAAAAGAAGGTCTCCAAGAAACCTTCTCCAAAAGTGGGGTGATAGTGTACTAGCCTAGGAGGAG
>MU227649.1:4066263-4087202 GCA_018584345.1 Thuja plicata | reverse complement strand
ACTAGCCATGCCCAACACATAGAGTACACATGTGTCAAGTGACACAACAATTTCACATGAGCATGACTTATTACACATTTACTTAATTAAATAAATTACAATCATACACCACACTTTTATGAATAAAAAGATAATACAACGAGGTCCATGTCTCTTTATATAGACAGGGCCTTAGCATCATGGTTTTCACATAGGTCCATTCCTGAGTCCCCGATTAGTACCATGGTCAACTTTCCTGCACACTCATTGCACACATCAGTAGGTCCAATAAATCAATACATAAAAATAATAGAATACATAATGTAAGTTGAACACACATTCACTCACACTTGCATCAAGGATTCATTGAACTTAACAAAATCTGCATCTATTCCATATGCATAAACATACTCTTAATAAATCTGAATCTTGATTACATCTAACATCCACATACTAATCCATTATGCAAAAACATCAAAACTAAGTCTTAAACATAAATCTGCATCACTCACACAAAGTATCTAATAGATTCCCCGATTACTTAATCAGGTGTTGTATACAAGCAAAGGTTTCCACGGATCCGTAAAGTAATAGATGTGTCCCAAAAGTCTGACTATAACAAAATTAGTATTGACTGGAGAGCATATAAATGAGAAATAGTGTTAAGATTATGTCAGACTGGGGTAGGCCTCACATTTTCCTTAATCCTTTCACATAGTAGACATTAGAAACCTTATGTTTATCAATAATTGAAATAGTTTCCTTACCATTTTATGGTGTTGAACCTTTCTCGGCAAATGAGGCTAATCCTCCATCATAATTCCAAGATGTATAAATACTTTTCTTTCACCGACCGTATGATTTGAGAAACTAGAATATATGATCCAAGATCTGGATTCTTCCATCACATGCAAAGTAGTATTCTATTCTTTAGATCTAACATTGCATTCATCCCCGACAACCAAAAATAACATCTCATCATTTGAAGTATTACCTTCCTCATCCTCCAATGAATGATATTCCATTGTGCAATAATTTTTCCTTTCCTTATGTCTATCATCTGATTTACCATTCTTCATATATTTTCTATGAATTTATTTCTTTTCATTAACAAACATAATGACTGCACCATATAGCTCATCCAAAGTTTACTCCATTTCTCGACTTGTTGTATAGAAATCACTAGCATTTTGTAGGTCCTAGTGATTCTCCTTGTTACTTTTAGGACCACCTCATTGTCTTGAAGAATTTTATCGGAGCCTCTAATGGATTTAAAAATTTCATTTTCCTTGATGTAGATAACCTTCAGTTTTCTCATCTTTTGACATCCTTAGAGTTTCAAACATGTATTTCAAATTCTACAAATTAATTTTATTGATCTTTTCCTCTCCTTTATAAATACTAGCAAGTTTTTCCCAAACTACTGATAATCACATTTTTTTTCTTTAAAATTGTTTTCACTTGCCTTTCAATATTTTCTTGAGTAGTAGGAGTACCTAATTACAAAGGATTTTCTAATAACATCAAGAATACCATATGGTAATGTGTCCAAATGAGACTCCATTGTCTCCTTCCAAAAGGTATAATATTTTCCATTAAACTTGGGTACTTTGGTGCTCTCTTCACCAACCATTTTGGATTTTCCTCAAGTGGTTAAGCTTTACCAGAGGAACCTTGCTCTAATAGCAATTGTTAAACACTACTAGGTGGTAAGAGGGGGGTGGATTAACACAATTAAAAACTTTAACATTTTTTCACATGTTTTAATTAATCCAATTAACCATCAATAGAAAAAAATATTTATTTCATACACACATAAAAACCAAACTTATGTGGAAAACCCAAGATGGCAAAAACTACAGTCATAAATATACCCGCTATATGCAAATATTTGATTCTTATATTTTAGTCCAAAAGACAAGGAACTTAGTGTGCTTACCAATTTAGGCACACTACTAAGGATTTCACTAATCCTCAATGGAATAGTAAATATAAATCTTGAAAAGAAAACCACTGCATCAGTAAGGAATGAAAATACTATCTCCTAAATTATTGTAGTGACCCTCCAATCTGAATCAACAATTTGCACCTTAATTCAACCTTGATTTCCTAGTTTTTCCTTCACACTTGAATTGCACAATCTCTTCACAACATCACATTCATCCTCATCTCATCCTTTTTATCCAAAATATATAGATATTTTTCCATAAAAAAGTCAACAAGATTGGCCATATAAATATGAGCATAGCCAATACAAAGTCGGCAAGCTAGAAAAAATATTCAATACTACCCACTCTAGGAGATAAAGGAGACAAAAAAACCCATCATAAAAAATCTTCTTCAGATAACATAGTCCATACATATTGATTACAACTCCTTCCAAAGATGGGCCCAAAAGTAACGTGTGAAAATGCATTTAAAATAGGTTACTAGATGGCCTAAAAACACTCTCCAAAGCATATAAAACAATGTAAAGCATGGAATTTCATTGAAAAAATTATCTTAAGTCTCTTATAACTTCCTTTGACCTATATTAAAAAATTAAGTCACTACAAATGGTCAAGTTGGCCAAAAGACAACATCAACAACAACATAGTGCATGTGACAACAAATCTTCGCCTACAAAGAAAGCCATAAAAATATCTGAATTGAAACACTACATGAAACATATAACCAAGTCTACCAAATCACATACTTTGAAATATCATTACAAAGAAATACACGACATTCTCTGAGAATTTCCAAACCTTCCTAACGACCAACCTTACTATAAACCAAACAAGGCATAAAATATTTATCAAATAATCAATTGGGGAGCTACACACATTATAGTGCAATATTCATAATGTATATCATTCCATTATATCCATAAGTATCCATCATCTCATGTAGAGGAATGTAAAGCATTCTCCCAAAAAGTTTTTTGAATATTGTTTCCTACATATCCTTTCCTACCATACTTCTATCTTTCGAATAACACACAATTCTCCTAATTCATTATTCCTTAAATATTATCATTAATCAATTTCATAGCCTCGACAACTTCTTTAAATCTTCTTCATCAATCAATGTCTTTAAAACCTATTCAAATCTTCTTCATCAATCAATGCCTCAAGAACCTCTTTAGATCATCTTCATCAATCAATGTATCAAAAAACTCTTCAAATATTCTTAATGATATTCCATATGTATCAATAAGATGAAATTAATGCCACATTGGAGGTTGAATGCATCAATGACAACAAAAATCATAATGCTAACAAATTTAAAAACTAGATTTGAAACTCTAGCTATATTCTCTGAGTAGATAAAGTAGTAAATGACATCAAAGATATTTGTAGAGAATAAAAACAAGATGAGGTTGTGAAAATCATACTTAGATCGCTTCCTAAAAGCTATAGTCATAAAATTTCTTCTTTTAAAGAAAGTAAGGACTTGGATAATTAATCGGTGGACCAATTGTATGGTGCTCTAACTGCATTTAAACTGAGGAAGTTTGACAAAGATGATCCTAAAAGGAAGGCACAATTTAAAGTTGGTAAGAAGGTAGAGGATTATGTTGACCAACTTGATGGATTTGATGAAGTTGAAGAATTTTTTTAAATAGGTTTGAAGAAAGACACTATAAAATACAAAGGTAAGTAATCTTTCAAATATTTTAATTGTGGTAGAATTGGTCATTTTTATTCTAAATATCCTTTTAGAGAATTAGAAGATATAAAAAATAGAGAGAAGTTAAAAAAAGGTCTTTAATCCAAGGATAATATTTTTTCCTTAGAAGATAGGGATAAAATTGATTCAAATGATGAAGAAATTTTTATGGCCTTAAAGTTGACAATAAAAAGAGTAATCTTAAGGATTGTAAGATGTATGGTACCTTGCAAGATAATAAGGTCAATGAATAATCAATGATTGTATGGAATATCTTCAATGCAAAAGAAGAGTAAAATGCATGGGTGATTGATAGTAGATTTTCTCATCACATGAATGGTAATAAATGAAAGTTCATCAACCTTAAGAAGTGGAATGGAGGATCAGTTAATGGTGGTGATGAAGGATTTTCCCAAATCTATACAAAGAGTACAATAACAACTATCGTATAATAAATAGATGATTTTATTTATTGTTAGAGGATTGATACATAATATTCTCACTATTGTTCAGATGTGCAAAAATGGATATGATCTCACATTTTGTGAAAGAGGTTGTGAGATAAAAAAAAGGAAGCTCAGGAAAACTTGTACGAAAAAGAACCAAGACTAAGGGTAATGTTTATCATTTTAAAGAGGCTAAAGGAAGAGGATTTTTGTTGGCACAAACTAGTGAATGTTGGTTGTGACACAAAAGTATGGGTCGCATAAACTTTGATAATATGGTTGGGATCATCTCTACACATGTGGTAAGAGCCATGTGTGAGGCCTCACCCCGACCCATCATAGCTTTAATTTTTTATCACACTTTGACACTTTATGTTTCGATACATTGATACACTTTTGTTATCCTGACAGGGACTCGTGATATTATGATATGATGATGATTATATTGTGTGGATTAAATTTTGTCATGGATTAGACCTAGAATAGGTGGTTGACTTTGATTATAAATGTTTAGATCAGTGAATTGATGAGAAGACTGAATTATGATTAGAATTGACAATTTTATGCATGTTATGTCATGATGATTAAGGAATTCTTATGTTTTAAACATTTATATATGAAAGTTTCAATTAGGGACTTAATTCTACTTATTGATTAATGTTGTTAATTATGAATTTGAAAATGTATATTACATGAGATTTTATCATCTTGGACTACTGATGCTCGATGTTTAGTGTGTAGGAAAGGGAACCATGGAATTTTCGGAGAACCAGGGCTAAACACATGTGAACTGAGTAAGCCAAGGTTTAATCTAATAAGGGGTTGAAACCTCATTGTAATGTGACCCTTCTTGTAAATGTAATTTGAATGTGTGTTTTTCCCTAGTTTTGGGCATGACATTTTGGTATCAGAGCCAGTGTTTCGACACAAGGAACCTAACCCATTTTGTTTCCACTCACTCTAAACTTAAATCCTTGTGTAGGATGCCTGAGGTCACCAGAGCTAACCGACGAGGCAGAGGTCGTAGAGCTCCCCATGCGGGGGCAGGGTAGGAGGATCCACCTCCACCACCACCACCTCCACCACCACCTCCAAACCCTAACCAAGATATTATGTATATTCTCCAAAATCTAATTGGGGTGAGTCAGCAGAGACTACCACCTGTAGTTCAGCAGCAGGTTCCCGAAGGGGAAGCACATGTTTCAGAGAATGAGAGAGCAGTTAGTAGAGAGAGGAGTAGGAGTCCTCCACCCAGGTCTATGGAGGGTCATGATGATCAGGAAGGGGAGTCAGATCATTGGGTTTTTATCTCATGCGAGCATGAGTTACGTGCCAGGGAGAGACCCCCTAGAGATGTTGGAGATGAGATCCGAGAGTTATTGCACTCCATCCACCCTTGTTTTTGGGATCCACTGATGGGACAGTAGCAGAGGCCTGGTTATAGATTTTACAGTGATGTTTTGGATTGCGCCCTTATGGGATTAATCTAAAGGCCCGACTAGCAGTCCATCTCCTATGGGAGAAGGATTCCACTTGGTGGGAGCAGGAGGTATCCATTGGTGGAGTGAGTATTGACACACTCACTTGGGAGAATTTTGAGGCTTGTTTCCATGAGAGATATCTCTCTGAGCATTTTAGACAGAGATAGATAGAGGAGTTCCATGATCTCTAGCAGAGAGGCCTCAAGGTGAACTAGTACAAGAGTCAGTTTCTCAAGCTCCTTCCATATGTTGATTACATGAAGGACTAGAAATTACGTATTCACCATTTCATTAAGGGAATTAATATGTCTCTTCAGAGCATAGTACGCCTAGAATTCCCTACCACATTCAGAGGGGCAGTTGAGATGGCACTTGTAGCCGAGGAGATCCGTACTAGATAGGAGTCTTAGGATCGGTCCCTGCACCGAAACCCCTCTTCCCAGCAGTCAAGAGAGTAGAGGCCCTCTTGGAAAGGGAAGCAGAATTAATCAGTAGGATCCTTTAAGGGTCAATAGTCTCTATAGCAGAGATCTCAGTAGGATTCCAGATAGAGGCATTCATAGGGTTATCAGGGCTCTAAGCCCAAGCAGTGGCAGTCACAGGGCCCTAGACAGGATCATAGGACATAGACCCCTCGAACACAGCCAGCTAGGACTCAGCAGTCCTCTAGGGGTGGATACAGTGGTTCTAGCAGGATCAGAGGGTCACAGTAGCCTAGGACATAGGGAGTCTAGATTCAGACTCATGGGCCATGTTACACTTGCGGTGGTATGGATCATTTAGTGAGAGAGTTCCCACAGGGACAGTCAGCCAGTGGTCAGAGAGGGGCTACCTCAGAGCCTACAGTTGGAGATATGGGTAGATCCCATATATTTTTTGCAGTGGTTGATAACCGCTAGGCCAAGCACCAGGCCATGATCATTGTGGCTATAGGTATGATTTAGGGTACCAGTGTTTCTATCTTGTTTGATTCAAGAGACACAGACTCCTTTATTTCTCCCTATGTAGTGGAGAATTACGGGTTGGTGGCAATTAGATAGGATGTCAGTTGGGAGGTTGAGTTAGTGTCTAGAGCTAGAGTCTCCATTAGTTCCTTAGTTCATAGTTGTCAGATTCAGATTGGAGACCTTACCATGATGACTGATCTCCGCATTACCCCTCTAGGTTCTTATGATGTAGTCCTTGGCATGGATTGGCTGTGTGCCCATAGCGCCAAGGTGAATTGTCGTCAGAAGAGGGTTGAATGTGTTGATGATCACGACATCTCTATGGTGATAATTGGGGTACAAAGGCCTGTATCCCTTCACATTATTTCCGCTATGCAGCTTAGGTGGTGCATGCAGAAGGGATGTTAGTTATTTGCCATCACCATTAGTGATAAAGAGGAGGATTCAGGAGGAGAGCCTTCACTTGAGGATTATCCTATCTTCAGGAGTTTGTAGATGTATTCCCTACTGAGCTACCTTTTATGCCCCCACCTAGGGCAGTTGATTTTCACTTAGATCTTGTACCTAAAGCCAAGCCAGTATCTAGAGCACCCTACAGGATGACCACATATGAGCTCGATGAGCTCAAGATTTAGTTAGAGGAGCTCTTGGAGAAAGGACATGTCTGGCCTAGTGTATCACCTTGGGGTGCACCTGTGATTTTTGTGAAGAAGAAGGATGGGTCACTTTGATTGTGCATTGATTATCAGTAGCTAAATAAAGTAACAATTAAGAACCGATACCCACTTCCCAGGATTGATGATCTATTTGATCAGTTGCAGGGTACCCGAGTGTTCTCGAAGATAGATCTGAAGTTGGGGTACCATCAGTTATAGATTGTGGAAAGTGATATCCACAAGACTACTTTTCGCATGAGGTATGGTCACTATGAGTTCACAGTAGTGCCATTTTGCCTCACAAATGCTCCAGCTATGTTCATGAGCCTCATGAATGGAGTATTTCATACTTTTTTGGATAAATTTGTGATAATTTTCCTCGATTCAATATTCTGATATACTCTCGCAATGAGGAGGAGCATGAGGAGCACCTAAGACATGTTCTGTAGCATTTGAGAGAGAATCAATTATATGGCAGCTTGTCAAAGTGTGCCTTATTTAGACTAGAGGTGCATTATCTCAGTCATGTTATATCTGGCGATGGGATCTCTTTAGACCCATCGAAGATTAGAGCTATTATGGATTGGCCAGCACCCACCACTGTCACTGAGGTCAGGATTTTTATTGGCTTAGCAGGATATTACAAATGCTTCATGGTAGGATTTTCTAGAGTGGCTCATCCCATCACCTCCCTTTAGAGAAAGGGGAAGAGGTATGAATGGACAGAGAAGTGTGAGAGAGATTTCGAGGAGCTCAAGAGAGCCCTCACTAGTGCATCGATTTTAGCAGTGCTAGATCCTTCAACGGATTTTGTTGTATGTACTGATGCTTCATTGGATGGTTTAGGAGCAGTCCTTATGTAGGAGGGCCTTCCTATAGCTTTCAAGTCTAGGAAGTTAAAGACTCATGAACTTAATTATCCTACTCATGACCTAGAACTCGCAGCAATGGTTCATGCTTTAGTGAGATGGCGACATTTCCTTCTAGGTCACCTATTTGAGCTTCATTCAGATCATCAGAGCCTACAGTATATCTTTACTCAGCCCAATCTTAATCTTAGGCAGAGGAGATGGATGGAGTTTTTGTGTGAGTACAATTTTGATGTTCATTACATGAAGGGTAAAGAGAATGTAGTTGCAGATTCCTTGAGTAGGAGGCGACATGAGGTCTCATCTATGACTTCTAGTATAGATTTGAGGGACCGTATTTTGCATCATTTGCCAGGGGATGGATTATATGTGGAGGTTTGTCAATTTATCCATTCTTAGAGACCCATGGAGGGGAAATTTGCAGATTATTCCTTGGAGTCTGATGGACTTCTATGTCATAGGGGATGCATCTATGTACCTTCTATGGGTGACTTTCCAGAGTTTATTATACTTGAGGCTCATAGATCACCTTATGCAGCTCATCTGGGAGTTAAGAAATTGCATGTCGATATGAGACAGTTGTACCATTGGCCGGGTATGAGATTGCAGATTGCCAGCATTGTTGCTAGATGTCTTGAGTGCCAGAGAGTGAAGGCATTGCATGGTCATCCAAGTGGGCTCTTGCAACCACATGAGATTTTTGAGTGGAAGTGGGATACTATATCTATGGACTTCATTGTTGGTCTCCCTATGTCTTCTCGCTGCCATGATGCTATCTTGGTGACAGTCGACACATTGACCAAGGTTTCCCACTTCTCACCCGTGCGTACTACATTCATAGCACAAGACATAGCTCAGGTATTTTTGCAAGATATTGTCAGACTTCATGGAATTCCCTATAAGATCATCTCTAATAGAGACTCCTTGTTCACATCAGCCTTTTGGAGAGAGTTACAGGAAGCATTGGGCACTAGGCTCAATTTTAGTACAGCATATCACCCTCAGACAGATGGCCAGATCAAGAGGGTTAACCAGGTATTGGAGGACATGTTGCACATGTATGTGATGGAAAATTAGGTCAAGTGGGAGGAATACCTACATCTGGTCGAGTTTTCCTATAATAATGGGCATCATTCTTCTATAGGTATGCCACCATATCAGGCCTTGTATGGTAGACCATGCAGGACACCACTGAGTTGGGACAGGATCAAGGATAGAGTATCTATTGGACCTTAGTTGGTCAAGGATATGGAGCAACAGGTTGCCTTGATTAGGCAATGCCTTAGGGAGGCTTAGGATTGACAGAAGAAGTATGCAAATGTGAAGAGGGTTGATCGCGAGTATATGGTTGGAGATAGGGTCTTGTTGAGAGTGTGCCCGCATAAGAGTCCAATCCATTTTGGAAAGGGCTCTAAGTTAGCACCTTGCTTTGTTGGACCTTTCGAGATATTGGAGAGGATAGGACCAGTTGCCTACTATCTAGCCTTACCACCTAGCCTATCACACATCCACGATGTGTTTCATGTATTTGTGCTTCAAAAATATATTTATGATGAGTCTCATATTATAGATTGGGATGCCTTGCAGGTGGAGTTAGATGGGCAGCTAGCACTGGAGCCCATTCACATTATAGCCTGATGAACCCTTACACTTTGAGGCCAGACGCTGGACCAAGTTAGGGTCTAGTGGGATTGTTATGATGAGGTCATGGCTTCTTGGGAGGATGCAATGCAGATGAGATCTCAGTACCCATATCTTTTTGATGAACTCCAGGAGGAAGTTCATGCCTAGTGGGGGAGGATGTGAGGCCTCACCCCGACCCATCATAGCTTATTTTTTTTATCACACTTTGACACTTTATGTTTCGATACATTGATACACTTTTGTTATCCTGACAGGGACTCATGATATTATGATACGATGATGATTATATTGTGTGGATTAAATTTTGTCATGGATTAGACCTAGAATAGGTGGTTGACTTTGATTATAAATGTTTAGATCAGTGAATTGATGAGAAGACTGAATTATGATTAGACTTGACTATTTTATGCATGTTATGTCATGATGATTAAGGAATTCTTATGTTTTAAACATTTATATATGAAAATTTCAATTAGGGACTTAATTCTGCTTATTGATTAATGTTGTTAATTATGAATTTGAAAATATATATTACATGCGATTTTATCATCTTGGACTACTGATGCTCAAATTTTAGTGTGCAGGGAAGGGAACAATGGAATTTTTGGAGAACCAAGGCTAAACACATGTGAATTGAGTAAGCCAAGGTTTAATCTGATAAGGGGTTGAAACCTCATTAAAATGTGACCCTTGTTGTAAATGTAATTTGAATGTGTGTTTTTCCCTAGTTTTGGGCATGACAACATGCCAAAGATCTTCAATTGTACAAAAAATTTATGCAAGGAATGTAAGATGGGAAGGTATACAAATATAAAATTCAAGAGCTAGGAGTTATCCTCTACAAAGCCTTTGGAGTTGGTACATACTAATCTCTATGAACCTACCAGAAGCAAGGGGCACAATGGTGAAAGGTAATTTATGTTTCTTATTGATTATTGATCTAGGATGACTTGGGTTAAGAGAACACTCAAAAAATCTATAAAAGTTTAAAGCATTTAAATATTTGGTTGAGAATGAAGTAGATGCGAGGATTAAATGCTTAAGATCTGATAGAGGAGGTGAATTTAATTTAAATAAATTTGAAAAATATTATGAATATCATGGTATTAGGAGTCATCCATATTCTCTTAGAATCCTAAAAAAAATGGGGAAAGAACATAATAGCTCAAGAGTTGGAAAGGAAGATGATGAAATAGGCTAATCTACTAATGTATATTGGAAATAAATAGTTCATAGTTCAGTCTACATATCAAAAATAGTGCATTTGAGGATCAATAGCTATAAGACCTTCTATGAGTTATGGTATGGGAAAATTGTTGTACAGTCAAGTATTTCAGATTTTTTGGTAGTATATGCTATATAAAAAGAGATGAAGAAGACTTGGGAAATTTTGAATCAATATGTGATGAATGAAACTTTCTTGGTCACTCAACTAGAAGAAAGGATTATAGATGCTACAACAAGAGACTCAAAAGGATGGTTGAAAGTAAAAATGTCAAAGTAGATGATTAATGGAATAAAATCATACAAGAACCTGAAGATTATGGAATATAATTTACACTCTACATAGAGGAAGAAGAAGAGGTAGAGGAGAAAAAAGAGAAGGAACAAGTATCAAAATAAGCCCCCAATACACCAACAAATTTTGTTCAAAATAACTACTCTAAATTATAGATTATTGGAGATGAGAATGAAGGAGAATTAGGAGAAGAGTTGCAAAAGCAAGTGAAAAAGTAAATATTTGTCTTCCATATGTACCGACCTAAAAAGTTAGAACCTATAATTAGATTCTTAGTTAGGCCCCATTTTGGTGATTTCAAGATTTCATGTTCATTATGCTTGATCCAGATACATGTTTTCACTTATTCCAACATATTCTCTTTATTTTTGACTCCCAATTTAAATTTGGGTCCAATCTCCTTGGTATAAAACACCTTGGGTATTGTGTTCCAAGGTATACAATTCCCTACACATTGTCTACCATTACTTTTGAGCCCAAATTCAATTTGGTGGCCCAATGTAATGGCGCAGGAGCACCTAGGTTAGTGAAGCATTTTTTAAGTTTGTAAGGTTTCGTGTTTCACCATTTTTTAGCGACTGAGGTAAATCAGGATGAACAAACACCACAGGTGCTTAGTAGTTTTTTTCTAGTTTAATGTGTGTGTTAAGGTAGTTTGTAAACCTCTGGAAATCCAATAAGGCTCAAACAACTGAAAATGGTGAAATGTCACTAAGTTATACTAGTGCTTGGACAACTCTAGGTTGCTGGGGTATGCTATGCGGAATGCTCAGGAATGTCACTCGATAATGTCTCTCGGGTTACACTTGGTGCTCAAGAATTTTTCTCACTGATGTTGCTCGGGGTTGCTTTTAGATTTTGGGTTTGTTGACTAACGCTCAGGTATTGAAGGAGAAGTTAGTTTTGACACTTGGGACTGGTGCTCAGTAATGGCGGTCTGTTGCACAGTTATGTTGGTCAACGACCCAAGAGACACAGGATGTGACGTTTGTGACTAGCTAGGTAAACTATGGCAGCTCCCAACATGTTGTTTTTGTCTTTGATGAATAGGGACACCTGTTTCAGTGATGGGAGGGTCATTTATGGATCACCCATACCTTTTGTGCAAGGTTGTTGAAGTTGTTGGAGTATGCGAGATATTTTGGAGATGTAGCTATATAGTTAGAAGTTGTAATAGATAAAGAGGGAGATGAAACATAGAGTATTGTACATGTAATAGATTTTACATTGTGAATACAGAGAATATTTGGACTATCTTATGGAATTTGTTATGTGTTCTTTGTGTGATCAGTTTAGTTTAGTTTTTCATGTTGAACCAGTCGGTTTAACTTGGAGATTGAATCTTTCCTAATAGATTCTAGAGCATGAAATAGTAGCTTAACGGTGGGAACTAGGTGTAGAGTAGTTGAGGTGAAGATCTTAGTGACTTCCTCAAGCTAGGGTTTGATAATACCCTATAAGGTCCATTACGAGGCCTTGAAGTAGAGTCAGGCTAACTCTCGGTAGTAACTAGACCTAAGTTCTACATCAGATTGATATAAAAGAAAATTTAGAAGATTGGGTTGTGTTGTTTGGATGTGATTTTTAGAAGAGTTTGTAAATTCATCCAACATGGTGTCCAATGCAGAGCTGGAAAGAGATGTCAGAGAGAAGATAGAGGAGAACAAACTCTTGAAGGAGAAATTAGCCCAAATGGCATACACGTTAGAAGAAGTGCATATTCAAACTAAAACAGTCAGTGAACTAATGAGAGAAGATGATGAGAAGGGTAAATTAGTGGCTAAAGAGGACACGATCCTAGAGCCAGAGCCTGTGCTTCAAGAAGAGCCATTCTTGAAAGCATTGAAGGTAATGAGTGGTAATTCCTTTGAAGGTGTGCCTCTATTTAGTGGCAAGATGGATCCAACGTTAATCATGGAATGGATAGAAGGTCTTGAAAATCACTTTAATTGTGATAGCATGACCAAAGCTTAGAAAGTTAGAATAGCTAAGACAAGATTGGGAGGAACTTCTCTCACTTGGTGGAAGTTTGTTCAAGATGAAAGGAAAAAAGAAGGAAAATACCCCATAACTAGTTGGATAGGTATGGTGGCTAAGATGAAGGAAAATTACCTTCTTGATGATTATGAAGTGCAATTGCACAAGAAAAGGCAGAATCTGAGATAGAAAGAAGTTCCTATATAGAAGAATTCCATAAGCTATGCTTAAGGTCCCATGTTATGGAAGAAGAAAGCCTAAAAGTGGAAAGATATCTAAATGGACTCAAATGGAGTATTCAAGAAGAGATTAGTCTCTTAAGCCCCAAGACTGTACACCAGTTCTATCAACTAGCCCTCAAAGTGGAAGAGAAGTTCAAGAAGAAGTAAGACTCAAATAGTAGAGGTAGAGGAAGAGACAATAGAGGTCATAGAGGAGGATATGGAGGAAGGAATTCTGAGGCTAAGAATAAGAGTGAGTCCAAACTCACAAATAATCAAGGAGAATCCAGTAACACTAGAGGTGGTTACAACCAAGGAAGAGGTTCAAATAATAGTTCAAGAGGAAGAACTTATAACCAGGGAAGAGGATCTTACTTCTCTTTGATGAAGTTCTATAACTATCAACAGTTTGGGCATCCTGCATATCAGTGTCCTGCAAAGAACTCTACTTCACAAGGAGGAGAGAAAAAAGATAACTATGTCCAAGAAGAGTCTTCTAGCAACAAGACTGCAGAAGTTACCATAGAATCAGTGATGGGAGAGAATTTGTTGGTTTGGAGAGCACTCCTCAAAGAACCCATCAAATAAGAGCCAAGCCAAAGAAGATCTTTGTTTCGAGTCAACTGCAAGGTACTTGGTAAGGTCTGTAAAGTTATCATAGATTCAAGTTCTACTGATAATATAGCTTCTTTAGAAGCTATTGAGAAGTTAAAATTGACAAGGATTCCTCATACTAATCCTTATAGAGTTACTTGGTTGAATAAAGATCAACATATAATAGTCAATGAGAAAGTTTGGGTATAATTTTCCATAGGGAGGTATAAGGATAGAGTTTTGTGTGACGTCCTGCCCATGGATGTGTGTCATCTTCTATTAAGTAGACCTTGGCAGTTTGACCGAGCTGCAGTATATGATGGAGCTAAGAAATCCTATTCCTTCAAGAAGGATGGGAAAACTTTTAGGTTACAATCAACCTTGGAAGAAGAGGAAGAAAAGAAAAGACGTCCCAACCTACTGTTGGTCAGTGAGAAAGAATTCTTAAAGACATTAGAAGAAAAAGGTGGAGTAGGCTTTGCTTTGGTTTTGAAACCAAAAAATGAAAAGGGTAATAAGAGGGAAGAGTTGCCTTTAGAGATGAAAAGGTTTCTAACTCAATACCAAGCCATAATTAGTGATGATCAACCAGCTACCCTACCACATGAGAGATCTATTAGTCATCAAATTGACTTTTTCCCAGGAGCCTCACTTCCTATTAAAGCTGATTACAAAATGACTCCACAATAGAATGCAGAGATTTCTAACCAAATCCAAGAACTAGTTGACCAAGGGTTGATTAGAGAGAGCATAAGTCCTTGTGTTGTTCCCACAGTCCTAGCCCCAAAGAAATATGGTACTTGGAGGTTGTGTACTGATACTAAGGCCATAAATAGGATTACTATCTGATACAGGTTCCCAATACCCAGGATAGAAGATTTGATGGATTGTCTTAGTGGAGCAAGATATTACTCCAAGATAGATCTTAAGAGTGGATATCATTAGATAAGAATTAAAGGAGGAGATGAGTGGAAGACTACTTTTAAGACTACCAAGGGACTTTATGAATGGCTTGTTATGCCTTTTGGGTTATCAAATGCCCCAAGCACATTTATGAGATTGATGAAAGAGGTTTTGAAGGAATTCATTGGAAAATGGGTTGTAGTGTACTTAGATGACATCCTAATGTTCAGTAAAACAAAAGAGGATCATCTTAGACATCTACAAATGGTATTGCAAAGGTTACATGAGGAAAAGTTGACAATCAACTAGGAAAAGAGTGAGTTCATGAAACAAAAAATCATATACTTAGGTTTTGTTATCTCACAGGGTAACTCAAAGATGAATATCAACAAGGTGGAATCAAAATTGGATTGGCCTACACGAAAATCATCTACTGCAGTAAGAAGATTCCATGGTTTAGCACAATTTTACTGGAAGTTCATCAGATAGTTCATTGAAATCAGTGCACCTATTTTAGATACCATCAAAGGAGGTATGAAAGCCAAGTTCCAATGGAATGAGTAGTATGATGAAGGATTTTATAATTTGAAGGAGAGGGTAGCGACTCAACCAATATTGACACTTCCCAGTTTTGACAAATTGTTTACTATGGAGTGTGATGCTAGTAATATTGTTGTTGGTGCAGTTTTGAGTCAAGAAGGAAAGCCAGTAGATTTTCACAGTGAGAAACTTAGTGATGAAAAGAGAAAGTATTCCTCATATGATTTGGAATTATATGCATTAGTGCAAGCACTAAGGAAGTGGAGACATTATCTCCTTCCCAAATAATTTGTAGTATTTATCGACAATCAGGCTTTGAGTTTTCTGAGTTCACAAGATAAACTAAACCACAAGAATATGAAATGGGTGGAGTATATCCAAGCCTATACCTTCACCATAAAGCATAAGAAGGGAGTAAAGACTAAAGTAGAAGATACATTGAGTAGAAGGCTACTCATAGTGCAAGAAGTTCAGCTAAGGAGCATTGACATTGAAAGCTTCAAGGATCTATATCCAACAGATGAAGACTTTTCAGTAGCATACAAGGTATGTCAAGATTATCAAAATCATTTTCATAGTGAGTATTCTATGTATACTCTTCAAGAAGGTCTTTTTTTTAGAGGACAACTCTATGTATCGAGAGGTTTCATGAGGGAGAACCTAGTACAAGAAAAGCACAATGGTTCATTCAGTGGACATTTTGGGTTGAATAAAACTCTAGAGTTGGTCAAGAGGTATTACTATTGGCCAAGAATGAATCAGGATGTCCAAAGGCATGTAGAGACTTGTATGGTTTGTCAGAAGGAAAAAGGGACTTCATCCAATGCAGGATTATATCAACCCCTTCATATCCCAAATAGACCTTGGGAATGCCTTAGTATGGATTTTGTAGTTGGATTACCGAAGACCAAGCAAGGAATGGAAAACATCTTTGTGATTTTTGATAGGTTCAGCAAGATGACTCACTTTGTGCCATGCAAGACTACACATGATGAATGTTACATAGAAAATATATTCTTTAAAGAATAAGTAAGGATACATGGATTACCTTTGAGTATTGTATTAGACTAAGACTCTAAGTTTATGAGTCATTTTGGAAAACTTTATGGCAAAATCTTGGTACAAATATTTCCTTTAGCTTAGCATATCATCCACAGACTAATGGTTAGACTAAAGTGGTGAACCAAAGCTTAGGAAATATTTTGAGATGCCTCACCAAGGAATATGGAAAATCACGAGATCAGTTACTTTCTCAAGCATAATTTGCATACAATGACACAATCAATAGATCCACATGAAAGAGCCCTTTTGAAATTGTGTGTGGGATCCATCCCAGGGGTATATCTGAACTCAGGGATCTTAGAAGCCATACAGAGAGGAGTAAGATTTTTCTAAATCCATGAAGGAGGTCCATGATTCAGTAAAGAAAACATTAGTGGAGAATACAACTCACACCAAACAGAAGGTGGATGCAAGGAAAAGAGATGTTCAGTTTCAAATTGGAGATTTATTTATGATGCACCTAAACAAAGAAAGGTTGCAGAAAGGAGCTCTGAGTAAAATTAAGATGAGGAAGATAGACCCTTGTGTAGTTCTAGAAAAGTATGGGTCTAATGCTTATAAAATTTATCTTCCTACAGACATAGGATTATCTCCAATTTTCAATGTAGCAGATCTGGTATCCTATAAAGGGCCAATTCCAGGCAGAGATTCTGATCTAATAGCAGATACTGAGGATCTCAAAGCACTCAAAATTCCTATTTCACCAAAACTGAAGGTCGCAAAGATTTTGATTTCAAGAGTTTCCAAGTAGACTAGAAAGAAGACTTACATGGAACATCTGGTCAAATGGAAGGGACAAGTTGATTCAGAGGCTACATGGGTGCAAGAAGCCAATTTCAAGAAGTTAGGCATTAGTTTAAACTTGATCAAATTACTTGGAAGTTGATTTATTTTTGTTTGGGGAGTATGGTGCATGAAAACCTAGGTTAGTGAAGCATTTTTAAGTTTGTAAGGTGTTGTGTTCCACCATTCTTGTAATGACCGAGGTCAATCAGGATGAACAAACACCATAGTTTCTTAGTAGTTTTTTTCTAGTTTAATGTGTGTGTGTGTTTGTGTTAAGGTGGTTTGTAAACATTTAGAAATCCAACAAGGCTCAGAAAACCAAAAATGGTGAAATTTCACTAAGTTATATTGGTGCTCAGACAACTCTAGGTTGCTCGGGTATGCTATGCAGAATGCTTGAGAACGTCGCTTGGTAATGTCTCTCGAGTTACACTTAGTGCTCAGGAATTTTGCTTGGTGATGTTACTTGGGGTTGCTTGCAGATTTTAGGTTTGTTGACTGATGCTCGGGTATTGAAGGAAAAGTTAGTTTTGATTCTCGGTACTGGTGCTCAGTAATGGTGGTTTGTTGCTCGGTTAGGTCAGTCAACGACCCAAGAAACACAGGTTGTGACATTTGTGACCAGTTGGGTCAACTGTGGTGGCTCCCAACATGTCAATTTTTTCATTGATGAATAGGGGCACCTTTTCAAATGATGGGAGGGTCATTTATGATCACCCATACCTTCTGTGAAAGGTTGTTGAAGTTGTTGGAGGACGCAAGATATTTTGGAGATGTAGCTATATAGTTAGAAGTTGTAATAGATAAAGATGGAGATGAAACAAAGAGCATTGTACATGTAATAGATTTTAGATTGTGAATACAGAGAAGATTTGGAATATCTTCTAGAATTTCTTATGTGTTCTTTGTGTTATCAGTTTAGTTTAGTTTTTCATGTTGAACCATTCGGTCTAACTTGGAGATTGAATCTTTCGTAATAGATTCTAGAGCATGAAATAGTAGCATAACAGTGGGAACAAGGTCTAGAGAACTTAAGGTGAAGATCTTAGTGACTTCCTCAAGCTAGGGTTTGATAATGTAATCACCTAAAATGGTCATCTAAACCCTAGACCTCCAATCTCAACAATTAATCAAGAAACCCTAATTTTGATTATTCTAAATCCTAAATCAAATAGACAATTCATCAAATTCAAATTGATCTAACCTAAACCCTAGGTCCTAATCAATCATTATACTTGATAAATTAATTAATTCCTAAAATCATAATACAATAGCAAATAAACCTTATGTTAAATATTTAATTGATATTATGATATATTAATTAAATAAAATTACAAAATTGTCAATTAAATCAAAAAGGGAATTAAATTAATTATAAAAACAAATATTCATTCAAAATCAATTAATTTATTAAAAATGCATATGAAATCATCAAATTTAGTTGACTGATTATCAAAATGGAATCAATCCAATTCCACTCAGTTAACTGATTCTCCACTATCTATCATTTTGGAAACATTTCAGTTAACTAAAAATCAATTTGGAAGTTCCTGAAAAGATTAATCAGTCAGTTTAGTCAACTGAATCTTTCAACCAATCACATCGCTTGCACATGGATTTTGCTTCTTCAATCGAATCTGAGCCACTCTTTTCTTTCAATCTCAGCCATCAATTTGAGAGAGATTTCTATAAAAGAGAAGCTCATTTCCTTCATAAAGGATCCTAATTTTTGCGTCGTTATTATGCAGTTTTTCATATTTTCTTGCATCTTATATTTCTCTTAATCATTTAGCTTTTATTGTTGTTAATTTGTTTTAAGCATGCAAATCAATCTAACTTAGAGCACACTTAGTTTTGGACTTAAAACTGAATCTCTCATATTTCAATTTGGTGCTTTAAAACTAAATCTAATTAGCTTTCGATTAACAACAATCTACATTTGCATTTTGCATGTAGTTAATCAATCATTTAGATCAATCATGTAATTCCCCGCCAGGGAACCTAGGAGAACTTAACCCAAACATGACACTAAGTTCACGGAATAATTTTTTTTAAATGTTTACAACAATATTAATAACAATGCGGAAGCAACATGATGAAGTACATGACGTACATGAAATACAACTCATACATGATTAACATTCCTCGAGGGTTCCTTGACGTAGAATTAATTTAAACAAACTAATATACGATTACAATAACAAAGAACTGACATAAAGGTTACATAATCAAAAACCACTTACATACATCTCATAATAAAGATTACATATACAACTGATACCATAAGGTAAACTACCTAATCAACAACCACTGCACAAATCGCAGGGTATGTGATAATACATAATAAATAATACAATGCATCCTCCAAAGGATGATAACCAATATAAACATATGATACAAATATACAACTCAAGTAACTAAACAAGTCTTCAAAAGAATCAGAAGATAGAACTGCATCAAAGAACATCCAAGCATGAAGAAGAATTTGTCAGAATCTCAATGGTAATAAGAATCACTACCACCCGACCACGTGGAACCAAAGGTCCACTCCCACCGTGCTAAGGAGATAGTAACAGGCCCATCACACGTGGCATACCACAAGAACACAAAATAGGTACACATGACCTCATACTTAAATGCAAAGGAAGATCCTAGAAGCAATCTAAACCATAACAAAGAATACTAAACAACACCAAATACAACCGACATGCATAGGATAACCTAAGCTGTATATAGGGAAGTGTCATCACATAAGTCCAACCTTGAAGGTAACCCTAGTAGTACCTCTTGACCCTGGACTCCAGGTGACACTATGCGGCTCAGTGATCCTTTTGTGAAGACAAGGATCCCAACTCCCATCCTATCGTGCGACAGCACCCAAGGCATGGGTAGAGACTCAGACATCTTATTAGTTCATTTAAACCCCTTTAATGTATTATATTTCCACTTATTAAGTAACTTGCCAATCGGTTTACCTAGTAACCGCTTAGGGTCCTGAACCCCCATTGTAAGCCACTTCCCCACTATACACTTAGTTAACCTACCTAGGTTCAAGATCAACACATGAAGATATACATAACCACAAATTGCATCTTGCCCATTCAGGAGCACATAGGTTCTCGATAACCACAAACACATCCATAGTATCCTCATAAGTCCATAAAGCACATCATAACAGAATTTAGGTTGGGTCTAGGAAATCAGGACTATGACATCATCATATAAACACAAACGACATTGCATAAAACACCATGCAAAAAGTACATTCCCAAAAACCTCTAGATTTAAGTCCTAGGGTCATCTAGCCCAACAGATACCTGAAAATATGAAACACAAAAGAACATAAATTTCATTTAATCTTGCACCCAAAATAACACATATAAGCAAACGAGACCCATATAGAAGCATAGGAATAAAACGTCTTAAAAGACTGAAAGATGAACTACATGTATGTAATCATTTATAAACAACTCGAGTATAAACTTCATTTAGTTAATACCTTAACCTGAAATAATTTAAAATCAATTGCATTTAAACTTTTTTTAAAACTACCCCCGTAATTCAAATAAGCTACCCACGATAATACACTAAATCAAATAAATCTAATTCTCAGATTTCAAGTTACCCCATGATTACATAGTAAAATCCACTTGATTAACTTCGA
>MU227649.1:4025012-4058390 GCA_018584345.1 Thuja plicata | reverse complement strand
GGATAGGATTTGGACCTGAAAACTATCTCCCCTCTCTTACCATTGAGATTAATGCGATAGGGCACGCTCACTCCTGCCAATTTAGGGAAGACGTAGCCCGGTACCTGCAATCCTGTCATCACAAAGATGAAACATACATGTATATATCATATGGCAAGAAATGGTTGAGACTAGGTTATCGTGTGGAGCTCGCCGAAGCAAGTAACTATGACTCTGTCCCATACCATACCAAGAACATCAAACAGTAACACAAAACATACAATGATCCATGTGCATATAAATCTAAGGTCAGTATTGTCAAAAACCATAACCAAAATGAAATCCTAACATATACATAAGCATCATTAGATAACCCTAAATCACATATACACAAAAGACACAACATGATAATAATGGATCAATAACATACTGAAAAGCAACCCATGAATCTCCTTAAAATCACCTGAAAGAGTTAACACATACATACTATGGTCTAAAAGAGATCAGAAACTAACACAGGCAGACAAATAAAGGGGTAGGTATTACAAATCATCTAGATTAAATCCTTCATTTAGAACAGTTTGTATTTACTGAGCTTGTGATGACTTGAGAGCAAGCTCATACTCCTGCCTAGTAGAAGGCAATAGATCGGTTTAGGTTACCATAGTTGCTTATTATTTTCAGATTTTTGGTTTTCTAACCCACTAATCATCTAATGATCTATTGAAGCATGTGTTTGTCATGCAGCTTGTAGGTACCCATTTTCACACACATATTTTTGGCACCCAATACCCTATAAGGTCCATTAAGAGGCCTTGAAACAGAGTCAGGCTGACTCTCGGTAGCAACTAGACCTAAGTTCTACATCATGTAATATCTTAGTGTGAAATTAGATTCCATGTTGGCCTCCTTTGATTTTGGATTCCTAAAATGTAGTGAGAGGTATATAAGTAGCATATCTCTCGTCATTTTGGCATCCAAAAAACAAGAATTCAAGAACCATGATCAAGATTTCTTATCTACTCTTTATATTTTGAAGACAAGTATTCAAGTTTCAAGAATTTTCCAAGAATCCAAGGCATTTTTCTGGTAATATCCTCCATTGTATAAAGCTCCTTTCCCATGATGGCCAAGTAGAGAAGTTTTTCAATTAAGAAAGAATATCCTTTGTCCATCTACATGCATTTCCTTCTTACATTATTCAAGGAAATATTTATCAAGCATATCAATATTGAAGATCTTGGAGTGGCATTCATAGATCCATTTATTTGTGAAAGGAATCCTTTATTCATTTCTACATTCAAATATTAAAAAACTACAATTAAAGGAACATACAAGCATCTTCATGAATATGTGTGATCTTAATATTTTTTCACGAAGGTATATACAAGGTAGATATATATTTACCTTAGAATTTAAATGCTTTCCTTTATGAAAATTTATTTTATTTTCAAAGTTGATTCATAAAAAGGGGTTTAACCAAGGAAAACCCCATTTTTTGTGTGCAACATGTAGCAGATCTATTGGGACTTAATCCAGAAAGTGTGGGACCTATTAGATCAAGTATGAAAGTTCAAGAAAAAATATTGGGTATACAATTCCCTAGGCAATCTATACCTATGAATATAATGCCTAGGGCATTCTGTACCTACCAAATCTGCTCCAAATTTAGACTGCAGGTCTAAACAACCTTTTGGTTTTTGTTTTAGCTCATTATAGGCATCTATTTGTTTTCTATTAGTCTGTATTTTATGTAACTTGTCATATTTTCTTATTTTTCCTTCTATCTTTCATTATCCTATTATTTCTCCACAAATCCAACTTTCCCCAATTCATTATTGCAAAGGATCATTGTACTCATTTAATGCTTAAGCCTCACTTGATTCTATTGAGTCATCTTCCTTGTGATTATGCATTACAAAAAGGAGGGAAATTACTTGCATTAAATCACCCCCTATATTTTCCTTACTATACACTATCAAAGATATAATTTTATATTTTTTTAATGGTAACAAAGATGAAGGATGGTTGCAAGAAATGGAACAAGAGCCGAATAAGATTGATAAGAATCAAGCATGGGCATTAGTTCCTAGACTAGAAGAAAATAATGTCATAGGAACAAAATGGGTGTTCCAAAATAAACTAAATGAAGATGGAGAAGTAATGAGGAACACAAAAATACTTATTTACAAAGGTTATTCACAAATTGAAGGGATTGATTTTGAAGAAACATTTTCTTTGGTAGCTAGGATGGAGACAATTAGGACGTTTCTTTCCTTTTTTCTTGCATAAAATTCAAAATTTATCAGATGGAATTCAAATTTGTCTACTTGAATGGTGATATAAAAGAAGAGGTCTACATTGTGCAGCCTAATGGGTTTCAATTATCAGAAGATTCAGAAATGGTTTGTATACTTAAAAAATATTTGTATGTTCTCAAGAAAGCCCTTGGTATTTGGTACACAAGGTTGGATAAATAATTAGTTCAACGGGGTTTCAAGAGGTACCAAAAATAGAAATATTTATATTAAAGTTGAGGAATAATTTTTTTAATAGTTGTTGTGTATGCTGGTGACATCATATTTGGTGGAGATGTTGATAGAAAAAACTTCCTACACTAACCTTGAGGAGAGGGTAATGTAAAGAAATTCTCAAATATTTATAATAGTTATAGAAACTTAATAAAAATAACATAAAATACCACAATGTAGAGATTTACGTGGGGAAAACCCTTTTGGGAGAAAACCCCCTCACTCCAAAAGACACCTAATATAATTGTAAGAATTTGAAAATACCAATGAACCAAGGATCTAGAGGTCAAAGAATAGCATAAAAACAAGAGAGATGATATGAACAAGAATAAATCATATTCTAATTAATGATGCAATATGAAAATAGAAAATATTGGAGATGATTTACAATGTAGAAGTGTCTTCTTATATAGGCAAAGCAATAAGAGACGATGATAAGGAGAAGATAAGCTATCACCTATACAAGGTGTAATCACATGTACACCAAAGGTAAATCATCCTCCATTATGTAATGAAGTGCAATATGATAAGGATGATAATGTGATATGTGCACTAAGGGCGAATCTCACACATAAAGTAGAATTTCTCCTACACCATGTGCTAAAATAGAATGCAAACTCCTAGGTGTCTCAATTACAAACTACTATGAAATGTATTATCCTAAGTAAGCATAATTAAAGTATAATTAGGAATATTTAATTACACCAACACCCCCGCTTAAGTGCAACTTAGGGGAAGGCACTTAAACTCACAATGTAAGATGGGTCCTAACTACTAGGCCATGTTAGGTAACCATGTACAATATGCAATGCAATATATGAAATGTAATCTCTCATAAAGTGGAGAAAGAGAGAAAACCCTCATGGGACAAAACTACCTTCCAAAAAGAAATATTAAAGCACATAAGATGCATGGATGGATGGACAACTAA
Source organism: Thuja plicata (assembly GCA_018584345.1). Lineage (NCBI taxonomy): Eukaryota > Viridiplantae > Streptophyta > Pinopsida > Cupressales > Cupressaceae > Thuja > Thuja plicata. Next base: position 4,054,949 of record MU227649.1, on the reverse strand, counting down.
AGACCCCCAAGGAATACATAAATCATGTATATAAAATCAATTATCCCCTCATAGGAAGGAAAGATGGAGGCATGATATATCCCCCTTAATGAAGAAGCTCTAATGTTTATGATGTGTACCTACAAACAAAAGATAATCCAATGCCTACAAGAAAAATTTCTCCCTTTAGGAAGAAATAATTAAATCAAATGATTAAGAATAAAATCCATGTCAAAATGGATGAAGGAGGAAGGAAGTCTCCAAGTTTGCATCTTTGAATGTTGAATAGGTATCTCCAATCTCAAGGAATCGATCACATCATCAAACTAAACCATGAAATTTGAAAAACCAAGTGAAGGAGAATAATAAAAAATTCCAATCTACAAAGATGGCGAAGAAGTATCTCCAACTCCAATTGTGATGAAAATATCATCAAAGAGATGAGAAACCCCCTCAAATATGTCTCCCAGATTTGCAATATGAGACTCAACAAACAATGTATAAATGTCATCCAAGTAGTCATCCCACACTGCAAGATATGAAGCACTATGATCATCCTGCTGAATAGTAGAGCTCAAGTCAAAATAAGGAGGTAGAGGAGTATGAAGATCAACACTTGTCTCAAGAACACAACGATTCAAGTGTCCAAAGTTATCCTCACATACAAATTTCACCCTTGGTAGAAGGGTGGGTACATCATAAACATCATTATTATCAAAAACAAAATATGAAAATGAATACAAGTGTGATGCATGATCAGAAAGTCCTATAGCTATGACATCTCTAGTATCTATATCCCTAATGTAGACATGATCAGGAGTGAACTCAACAATTTTCCCTTGTGCCCCATGAGTAATTTGGTAAATATAAAGGAGATTAGTGATCAAGGATGGTACACAAAGAACATCATTAAATGTACCCTCTCCCATAGGAATAGAACCTTTCCAAAAATCCTTCATGTATGTGTTGATACTGTAATGTCCCCGCCAGGGAAACCATAGGAGTGAGGTCTTTTGACCTAAAATTTTAACTAACAATTTTTTTTTCTAACATTACATCATTTATTAAATTCACAAGTACATTCCTTAAGGTTACCTTAATGAGATTATTTACCAACATATTTGCATTACTATTCAAATTGAATTTTGTTTCTTTACTTTTACTTATACATTTCCGAATTTAAGAGAGAGAGGGTAAGAAAGTGACATTTCAATTACAACTACATCCCTTACTTCCTAAATCATTTTCTTTTCTCTTTCCTACACATTGGATAACTACCCTTTTACAACTTACATATAAATTTTTACATAAGAAGAATTTCTTTTGTTTTCAACATAGGAGAGATAGAGAAGATAATTCAACATTACACTTTTCATTTCAACTTTGAACTTTCAAATAATATCCCTTGAAATAAACCCTTAGAACTATCATACCCTGATTACATTGTTTTGCTTTTTCCAATACAATTTATGGTAATGAATCTAATTACAATAATAAGTACATGAATGGACCGAAGGATTTACAAATGTATCTTTACATCCTCCTTTTAAATAATACATGATACAAAATAGAAAGATCTTTATCACTACATGAAAACTGAAGCATCCAAGTCACAAACCACGAACAACACCTTGAAAGATATTCTCCACCCACCCATGTGAAACTAGTGAAGTTCACCCACATGCTAGGAGATAACACCAAGATAATCACAAGGCCCTAAGAAATCTAAGGCTTCACAAAACAATAACTTAAAAAAATACAAGACATAACAAAATATCACTTAACTATACACAAGGGTTAGGTTTCTAGAATACCCTCTAAGTGAGTGTCATAACATATCCTATTTATTGGACTCCTTCCTGGAAACCATATAACCCTCGTCCCCCCTTTATGAATAGGGATCCATCCTGGTGTAACCACCTAGATTTGGTCTGCTCTGACTATAGAACCTATTTTCCCTAAGTGTGATCATACCCCCAATTATGTCTAGACAACTCTTCAATCGGCTGGCATAATTCATGCAAATCGGATTTATTCTCCTAAGTGATCTCATCACTAAATTCTATTAATAACCTTATCCAATCAAATCAAATCATCTTAATCAATTCAAATCAATACCTGGCCAAGGTAATTAATTTAAGAGGAATTAAATAAATCCCTATTATATCTAATCACTTGCAAAAGCCTATCTTCTAGCCTAAATTAATCTAATTAATTGGCTACAGTCCTAATTAATTATCTAAAGTAATAAAAAGCTTAAATAATTAATATTCCTATTTTTGAATGAATATATCTAGTATAATTCATTTAATTAATATTCCCCTAAACCCTAGCCTAACCTATCTCAACCACCTTAACCATGGGTTCAAACCCATCCCAATCTATTCTCCCCATGCTAAATCTAATCCTAATCTTAATCCTATCCTAACCCACTTCCTAATGTTGTCACATTCCTAATTTTGTGATTAGGAATCCCACCCACTTGAGAATGTCAATTTTCTCAAGCTTGACTCCCTCTGAGCCCATCTTCTCAAGCTTGCTCCTTACACCCTCACCATGCCTCTTGAATGCTCCTAGTAATGCATTATTAATGGAGATTCCTCAAATCCCATGCCTCTTCAATGCCTTTGGCATTTATTCCTCTTACATCTCATTAATGGTTTTTACACCTCCATTAATGAGCCTCTTCCCCCTCTGTCTCCTCATTTCTTCTATAAATAGAAAGAGTTTTTGAGCTCAAATGGCCCATAATTTTAGAGTTAAAAGCATTTTTATGCTATTTAGATCATTTTTTGAATTCACAGTGCATCTTAAATTTAATATTATGCATTGTTATTATCTACATTTTTAGAACTAAATATGCATGCTTCTTTGTCATTTAGACTAGTTTGATTCAAATCTTTCATTCTTAGGTTGTATTTGTCACTGATTTGTGCATAATATGAGGGCATGATTATGAAATTATTCAAACTCCTCCTAGATAGGAAGCAATAGATCAGTTTTAGTATTTAGCTTCAAACCCTTTCTTTTGGTGCTTTTCTACTACTATAATGATCTATTGAAGTGTCATGTTGCAGATAACAGGTCCACTATTTCACACACACATTTCTGGCACCCACTGTGGGGCATGATTTTGGATTTTTCCCCATTTAAACTTTATTTTTCACTAATTTGTCTTCCCAGATTTCAGGTGCAGGTTTGTTTCTGGTAGCAGAAGCTCGCATCTAGGATATGCCCTCGTACCACAGAAATCGATGCTTGTATCTGGGATTTCCTGGGTCATTTTCAGTATAGGCTCGCATTTGGTAAACACTCTGTTGTATTTGGTAGTATAAGATTGCATTTGGTTTGTTGCATCATTTCCTATAATTCTAGGATCACATCTGGTTGAAATTTTTGTGAACTTCATTGCCTAACCCCTAACACTTTAACCATTTGTTAATTTGATCTTTTGATAGCCTAACTAATGCTTCCAGGTTGTTGATAAGGAAGTAGGAATACTTGGATAACGTGTGTGTTTTTAGGTGTTTTTAAACCAATTTTAGTACTAACCATTTACAAAGCTTTTTCAAAACTTAACACATTTTCTCAACATTTGTTAAGTCGACCAGATTACTATGCTCTTTTCCTTTAAGGAAAATCAGAAAATCAGATGTTCGTTTAACACTTGTAAAGGAATTTGGGGATAACTAAACAAGTTACATCATTTAATTCATTTTGGAATCTAAAATTGAACAACACAAATCACTTAACATTGTGGCTAATTGAACAAACAAATCTCATTGTCTAAGTTTTGGATCAGGAATTGAACAAGCAAATCATCTAACTTTGGGGAAAATGAACAAAAAAAATTTGCTTTCACACATCCTATTTTCATTAACTTAGGAATATCTAAATCAAGCTCAACATAGCTTGAGGGAAAGAACCCTTGATTGAAGTGTTTTAGGAGAAAATGACATGGATTAGGAGAGTATGCTCTTCTTCTTTTTGAAGAATCACAAATCTAGACATCCTACGCTTGCCAATCCTTTGTATGCTTATTAAATAGTAGAGGGCCTACCGGTTGAGGAAAAAATCTCCTAAGAAAGACCCAAGTGAGGATAGGTTTTACGCCAATCCTTTCAAATCAATATAAATAATTGCTTCCTCATAGGCCAAAGCCTCAGAAGACAGAATTAGTTTTTTTCATGGAATTTTGACATCATTCCTTGAACATGCTTGGGTATGTGTAGAGTGGAGATGGTTTTGAATGGATTGCCCCATCATAAACAACAAACTTCATAGACAAAACTACCTGATTCATCCCCGAACGGGTGATAATCCTTGTGCAAGGCAAAAATTAATTGCCCCAAGACACTCATCATATCATGCCCTCACTTGCATTTTGAGTCAGCTAATATAACATCATGACTGGAGCCATTGCGTGCTTGGTGATGGCTATATTTTGATTAGGATTTGAGTGTGTACCTAAGTTGACGAGCAAGGATTTTCATCCTCCACCTAGAAAATAGGGCATAAGGATGTGTTTGTTCCCCTAACAATGCAAATCTGCTTGATGTATCTGAAAGATCACTAACAAGATAAAATCATTCAAAACAAGAAACAAACTTCAATCCTTGGTCTACACATGGTTTTTTCACTCACTGATAGGTCTGAGAATGCAATCTGCAATCAAAAAAACTTCACACACTTTCAAAACAAATTTTTTGAAACTGACAAAATCTGACAGAGACATCATAAACTCGTATATTGGATTTCCTGGCTTGTATCTGGTTACATAGGATCGTATCTAGTGTACTTCATCATATTTGGTCAGCACATCATCACATCTAGGGTTAAAGCTCGCATCCTGGGTCATTAGAAGCTCACATCCTGTAATTCTAGGCTCGCATCTATGGGCTCACATCTAGGACAGTGGGCACTTGCAGATTAGTTCCTCAGAAAAAATCAGTAGATTTGGGTACCCTTTTAGCTCTTTAGTCTGTCCTTGTTGTCTTTTCTAGTTTCCTTGTTACTATGTCAAAACACTTTTTCAAACATCTACCTTGAATGTCGTGTCAGTTTCTCACAATCAGTCTCAATATGTGTGGTCTATTTGCTTTTTACAAAAACTTGATTCTTAGCTCACTATCAGGGCATTCTAACCGTTTGACACTGGAATCATTTACTTCCACCAAAATACGAATGATACTTCCACCTAGACACACTCATTTGAACGATTTGAGACTCTACTTGACACTATCGGGAAACTTTGACGAAGTTGAGATACAAATACATGGTTAACACTAGACACAACAAGTACACTTCTAAAGAATCAGAAGTACCTCCAAGATCACCACACTTTCAGTAAGGAGAAACATCCTGTGGTTATTTGTTCAATTTAGACTCTCCAGAAATGGAAAGGACAACTCACAAATGGAGTAAGGCTTTTGAGGACTACAAAAATGACAAAAACCAAAAGCACAAAGATAGCAATGAGGAAGAAGAACCACACTTTGACCATCCTTTTTTTGAGTCAACCAGTGAGGATGACATCACTAAAGAAGAATACAATAAACTCAAACATAGCAAGAAGTTCCAAAAGATAATGGAAAAGATGATTGGAAAAGATAAAGAGAAATACTTTCTCCATCTAGCATCCACTGGCGTAAAGTTTTCCAAGGATTATGACGTGGAACAACTAAGAGAAAAGAAGGTGTCCATTCTTATATCTATTCTCGCCAAACAACTCACCTTGATGCAAATAGAGCTTACGACTCTCAAACAGGAGAAGGGTAAACCCAAAATGAAATACTCTTTGGACTCCATTTGTCCATTTCCCTTTGACAAGAGCATTACTATGGTCCCATTTCCTCCTAACATGGAAAGGCCAAAATATGACAAATATATGGGAGAGACCAACCCACATGACCACGTGAGAGAATTCTATGCTCTAAGCATAGAATACATGCATGAACCTACATACCTCATGATGCTCTTTCCTAAAAGTCTAGGAGGAAACGCCATGGAGTGGTTCTCAAAACTTACGCCTAAGGTAAAAAATTTTGAAGAGTTATTTCAATGGTTTATCCAACATTACTCCTATAATATCCAACATGACATGAATATGATGGACCTATGCAACACTAAACAAAAGACTGGTGAATCCTTTACACACTTTTTATAAAGGTGGAGGAGAATCTTTGCACGGTATTCAAGAGCTATTCATGAGTTCGAGAAAATGGAAATCTTTGTTAATAACTTGGTACCTGAGTTGAACTACGCATTGAAAATGCAAGACTCCCCTAGCTTCGATAGAATGATCAAAAATGCCATCCGTATCGAGGAAGTTATGGTAAAAAAAGGGGGAGATCACTCTCCAAAGTGAAAACAAAGCTAACAACTCCAACAACAAACCAAAATGGTGGAAACAAAACAAAAATGTTGTTAAGGATGGAGTAGTAGATGCATCCAATGTTGGTCCTAAACCTGAGGTGTTCAACCTAACAAATATCATGTAAGAAAGCAAAGATGCCAAGGTAACAACCCCCATACCTAAAGCAAACAATGAGAATAACAGGGGTGGGCCATGGATTTCAAAGCCTCAAAGAACATTCACTCATTTGGGAGAGCCTCTTGAAACTATTTTAAAGACACTATTAGACAAAAAATTTCTCAGAATCCCAGATTCCAAACCATGGGAGCCGAAGTTCAAACCAAGATGGTGGGATGACAATTCTTACTGTGTATTTCACAGAAACAAATGACACAAGACTAACAACTATCGTAAACTCAAACATGTTATCCAAAACCTTATTGAAGGAGGCAAGATCAAGGTGGAAGGACACACCACTAATTAAGATCATACAACATTTAACAAGTCATTCCCTAATTACGAGAAAGGGGAAGCATCTAAAGGAAAAGGAAATGAGGTAAACTACACCTACTCTAAAAATGATAACGTGATCAACATGATAGACATTAAAAATGAATCCATTAATGTAATCACTATCAAAGTTGTTAAAGACACATATTCCCAATCTTATGTCGTGACCCAAAGTCAAGCACAAGTCACAATCAAAGGACCCAATTCCTCACTAAAACTAGCATCAACATCCAAGGTTCCCATTATCACTATTCCTAAACCACCAACAAAACAAATAGTTACTATTCCTGCAACAAAGTATGACTTGGTGGATCAATTGCAATGAACCTCTACTAAAATTTTCATTTTTGAGTTTCTTAAAATATCCACAGTGCATAGGGAAATCTTGGAACAAGCCCTACATGCCACAAATGTACCAAAGGACCTTGATATAGAAAAACTCCAAGCGATGGTTAATCACATCTTAGCACCACATTACCTCTCTTTTTCAAAGGAGGATGATAAATCATTGATACATCCACATAATCAACCCCTTCATATTGAAGTCCTCATTCATAAATCCCATGTTAGACGTGTATTGATAGATGGAGACACAAGATTGAATATTTGTACCCTTAATCTGATCAGAAAACTGGGCCTTTCAGAATAGACCATTGACTCTAGAAGCAAAATAACTATCAAAGCTTATGATGAGGAAGAAAGATCCCCTAAGGGTCTTATTATTCTACCCATCAGAGTCGGGCTGATTGAAAGGAATGTCATATGTCAAGTTCTGGATCTACCCCTGGCTTACAATATACTATTGGGGAGACCTTGGATTCACAAAATGCAAGCTATACCATCTACTTTCCACCAATGTATCAAATTCCCACATAATGGGGTGGAAGTGATAATTCCTACCGATGCCAATTATACTTGCAACAATATCAATGTAGGTAGTATGATTCCACATAACAAGGAAGCTAGGGATGAGATTACTCTTGAGACTACAAATGACATGGTTATGAAAAGATTTGGAAAAACCTTGAAACTTGAAGAAATAGGTATGGGAGAATACAAGTTGGACATGACCCCGTCATTAATAGAACTTCTGATATCACCTAGATCCTATGGAAAACATTCCTCATCATTCACACCTACTACATCTCAAAAACCATAAATCCACAAAGAAACTAGCATGGTTAAAGCATCCACATCTTCTTTAGATAATATAGAGGAACATGCAGTCTTGGTTTGGCTTTACAAGGGAGAACCATCGAAAGATGAGGTAAAACATGTGGAAATATCCCCAGAGAAGTATGGAAAAGGATATGATCTCCTCAAACAAATGGGATATAAAGGAAAAGGACCTTTAGACAAAAAAGGAAAAGGAGTTATTGAACGTGTGCATGTAGAGTTCAGAAATATTAAAGACAAAACATGACTAGGTTTTAACAATGAATCTAACAAACCTGCTTCAAAAGATAACCTAATCTCTGACAAAGAGAGTGATGAAACAGAAGAAATAGAGCTGGAACCATGATCCTACAAAATATTATTATATGTTGGCACAGAGAATCCCAAATATCAAGGAGAGTGCTATGTACCAAGCTTTGAAGTACCACAAGACGCTCATGTCCCTTTGTTACCATCTTCTACAGAAGATGATCCAAAGATATCATTGATAGCAACAACTACTGAAGACACACCTCGACCATAGGATTTACATCCTAACTAGGGGCAACTGGTCAGGGTTTCACATATCCTTGATTTACCACACTTTGATCTATAGGTGGCTAATAGGGTACACCAGGTAACTATTGCTGAATTCTTGAACAGGTCTGATGATGAAGTAAATGACTCTCATGATTATGAGTGGGATGAACTATTTGTTTCCACGGACGAAATTGAAATAGATGTAATTCACATGTTCACAGCTACATTGACACTCCAAGAACCTTCTAACACCACTCCTAATAGTGTTGATATTCCTAAAGCAGAAGAGGAATTCCTTCCCAAATCATTGATGAAGAAACTGGTGTTCTCTTAGGTCTAGAAGAAATTTAGAGGGGACAAGCTAGGAGCCTACTCCTACAAAGAGATGAAGAAGAAGAACACTCAACTAACGAGTCACTAGAGTTTGGTCTACATATAACTAAAAATGACCTTTTTAATGACGATTTGGCTCTTATTGTTCATAACATCGAAGAGATTAACTTAATTGAACATGTCATGTCAGTTAATGGTCTTGATACTAATGTGATGTTGTCCTTCCCAGAGTGCGACTCCTTGTCTTTGATAAACCCAGATCGAATTGATTGGACTAATATGGATCCTATTCCTATCCTTGACTTCCCTAATGACTACACCTTGGCTTGCTACCTAAACACTTGTGAACCTTACCCTTCTTCCACAAATGCAAGGAGTGTGAACATTTCACAGGAGGATATCAAGTTTCTCAGTCAAAAATTGAAAAATAAAAAGAAAAAGAGAACTGATGGTGAAAACCACATTGTGGCAGTGTTAGATTCTAAAATAGTAAAAAAAAAAGACATATCTAATGGTGAAAACCTCTTAAAGGTGCCAAAGGATGAGATTATTGATATCCTCCCTGAGCACTTTCAAGAAAGATCTTTAGTTCTGATAGAACCAAAACAACAATTTAATTTGGGCACCGTTTAAGATCCTCAAATAGTTCACCTAGCACAATCTTTGTCAGAAGTAGAAAAGGTATAGTTCACTGAGTTCCTAAAAGAGAAGAAGATCAACTTTGCATGGTCTTATATAGATATGCCTAGACTGGATCTTGAATTAATAATGCACCATCTATCTATAGCTCATGGGATCAAACTCATGAGACAGAAACTAAGAAAGATGCATCCTCATGTTACATTACTAGTAAGGTAGAGCTAGAGAAATTATTGAAAGATGGGTTCATCCGAGTCATTGCTTGCGTAGGAAGGATCTCTAATGTGGTCCCCTATGTAAATCTGATAAATCCATCAAAATATGTACAGACTTCAGAGACTTAAACAAGGCATGTCCTAAGGATGACTTCCCACTTCCTAATATTTATATGATCATAGACCTCACAATAGGCTACCAAATGTATTCACTAATGGATGGGTTCTCAGGCTACAATCAAATTAAAATTACTCCTGAAGATCAAGAGAAGACCACATTTGCATGCGCATGGGGAACCTTTTTTTGGAATGTCATGCCATTTGGGTTAAAGAATGCCAGTGCCACATATCAAAGAGCCATGACCACTATATTCCACGATATGATGCATAAAAAATTGGAGGATTATGTGGATGACACATTAGCTAAATCAAAACAATGGGCTACTCATATTGATGACTTAAGAAAGATATTGGATCATATGGAGAAATTTCAACTCAGGCTCAATCCAAAGAAATGTGCCTTTGGAGTCCAATCAGGAAAGCTCCTAGGATTTATTGTCTCAACAAAAGGAATAGAGGTCGATCTTGTGAAAGTCAAAGCTATACTAGAAATGACTCCTCCATGCAACATTAGTCAAATGAGAACATTACAAGGGAGACTATAGTCTATCAGTTTGTTCATGTCACAACTTGTAGATATGGAACAACTCTTTACCAAATTTCTCCACAAAGGTGTCACTTTCAAGTGGGATGAGCATTGTGAAGCCAACTTCAAAGAATTAAAAGAGTACCTAGATACTCCTATTCTTATGGCACCTATTCATGGAAAGCCATTACTCCTGTACATTTCATCTACAACCACATCATTAGGAGTATTATAAGCGCAAGAGGATGAAACAAAGAAAGAAAGAGAAATCTACTACATTCATAGAACACTAGTCTCCTATGAACTCAATTATAGCATTATTAAGAAAGAATGCTTAGTGGTTGTCCTTGCATCACAAAAATTGAGACATGACATGCTATCACATATAGTAAGGCTCATTACAAAGATAGATCTCAAAGGATCTCCTAAGAAAAACAACATTAACAGGATGTCTGGCAAAGTGGGTCCTCATTCTGAGTGAATATGACATTGAGTATGTGGACAGGAGGGATATTAAATGACAAGTCCTCGCAGATCAACTAGTTGATTCACCACTCCAAGATGATGAACCTTTAAGGATTGAATTCCCCGATGAGACCATTATAAATCTTACTTAGTATCCATGGAAGATGTACTTTGATGGTTCTTTTACGCAACAAGGCTCTAGGGAAGGGGTTCTAATCATAACTCCTCAAGGCTACAAAATACCCAAGTCCTACAAATTAATGTTTCCATGCACAAACAAAATTTTTGAATATGAAGCATTGGTAAATGGTCTTAAACTTTCTATGGAGTGGAAGATTATCGAGTTACATGTGTATGGTGACTCCCAACTCATTATCAATCAAGTCACTGGAGATTATCAGACAAAAGATGAGAAGTTGATGCCCTACAAGAAACTAGTAGATGACTTAAAGAAGTACTTTGTCTTCATCACATTTCAACAGATACCTAGAATAGAGAATAAAGTTGTAGATGCTATGGCTACATTGGCATCCATGTTACAACTGGAGGAACATCAATTTTGCTATGAATTTTTGGTGGAAGAATTATCCTATCCAGCCTTTGACACCCATGAATACCAAGTAATCTGTGCTATAAACACCCCAACCCAATCTCGGTATGCTAATATCATTTCTTACCTAACTGACCAAACCATTCCCAATGATCTATCGTGAAATGAAAAGAGCCTTGATTAGGACAACATCATGTTATGTTCTCATAACTAATAACTTATATCAACAAGGTCTCGATGGTACACTTCTTAGATGTTTAGAACTTGAAGAGTCACATCACGCATTAAAAGAAGTCCACAAAGGTGTATGTGGATCACATTCAAATGACTTTTCACTAGCAAAGAAACTGCTCAGAGTAAGCTATTACTGGCCTACAATGGAAAAAGATGCTATTCACTTTTCAAAAACATGTCATAAATGCCAAACACATGGAAATCTCATCCATGCTCCTGCCATAGAACTTATGCCTTTTTAATACATTGGCCATTTCAGCAATGGGCCTTTGACTTGGCTGGACAAATATATCCCAATTCTTCAAATGGAGACAAGTTCATCATTACAGCCATTGAGTATTTCATGAAGTGGGTCAAATTTGTACCGCTAATCAAAGCCACTGGCAAAAAAGTAGCTATGTTCATATTGAACTACATCATATGTAGATATGGGATACCCTCTTCAATTGTAATAGACAATGGGGGCCAATTTAAAAAACAAGACATTGATGACCTTTGTGAACAGTTCCACATCACTCAACATTGCTCCTCAATCTATTATCCTCAAGGTAATGGACAAGCTAAGGCATCTAACAAGAATAATCTTTAAGATCCTACATCGAACTATAAGTCTGGTAGAGACTGGCATTTACAACTAAATCTCGCACTATAGAACAAACATCAGAACACCAAATGGAGCCACGCCATTTTCCCTAGTCTATGGTGCTGATTCAGTACTACCTATTGAGGTTGAAATCCCATCTTTGTGGGTATCTTTACAAGGTCTTCTTACTGATGAGCAATACTGCATCGATAGGGTGAATGCACTAGAATTACTTGATGAGCATAGGTAACAAGCGTTTGATCACCTAAAAGTGTACCAAGCACGAATTTCCAAAGAATACAATAAAAAGGTCAAACCATGAAAATTTCAAGTGGGGGATCTTGTCCTAAAGGAGAATCCTAAGAACCAGCCTAAAAAAGAATAGAAGGGAAAGTTTGAACCTAACTGGCTAGGACCTTATGTTATCACTGCTACTTTTGGGACTGGAGCCTATCAACTAGCTACACCTGAGGGAGATGTTCTTCCAGATCCTATAAATACTCTACATTTGAAGTGGTTCTATGCTTGATGTTTAGCTAAGCAAAGCCTGTACAGTGGAAAACTCAAAAAATACCAAAAACATCAGAAAATTGATCCTGAAGAAATCCAAAAACAATAGAAAAAGGTCCTGAAGAAAAGGGTATCTTTGGTAAAAACCTGGAAAACAGGCGCCTTGATACTACAAAAACATTTAAAAAAAGAAAAAATAGAAAAAAAAATGGAAAAGAGAAAATTTCCTTGATGACAACCTGGTAAAACGGGCATCCTGGTAGCAAAAAGAATAAGAAATTTTTGCCAAGTGGTGAAAACCTGGCAATCAGGCATCACTTGTATTTTGCACTCTATCTATCAATACATTGCTGATACCATGCCTTCACGATTACACCTGTGCCAAGAGTTGACTTTGTGTCCTTCCAAATATCCTATCCTTGCTTGGGATTTGTCTACATTTTTGTCTTCAGATCAGGTCATTCCACAGTGGGGGTATCTTTTCCAGTATGTTAGGTTGTGCCTTCTAGGTCATCATAGGATGGTTTGTCTTGTGATATAATGCTTCTCAATGCTTTCCCCAAAATATCACATTCACGAAACAAGGATGTCACAAACACTTCACTCATGTAAAAGGTGTTCCTAAGACCTAAATTGGATTGCAAATAGGAAGAAAGTTATACACAGACATGGAAAACCATATTGCTTATGTTCCACTTTTTTATTGATGAATCTATACTGCGCTTGAAAAATAAATCAATACTATTTCTCAATACTACCTAAACACAGTTTGATCTTGGTTTGATTATGACTCTTTTATTTCCTGATGATGTTTTAACTAGGGGCATCTAAGCAGTTATGAAGTTTATTTGATTGATTCTCAATTGATGGTTGTTATGTCTTCTGATTTACTCTATGACGTCTACGCAAAGACAAAGAGTTGCAAGGACATGGGGCATAATGTTTTCTTGGTTTTCTATGTATGGTGATTATTCCAAATGATCCTATGAATTTCACCTAACTTGGATGTTTATTGTAAGAGCTACCACCATGAGTGGATAGCCTCATATATCTCAATCTTTGTTATGTGTAAACTACGGTGAGGTTGAAACAATTTCCTTGCCTATTTTCTACTTCAGATTCTCACTAAGGTATATGAAGCATAATGTACCTAAAGATATGAATTTTCAAGGTCATTGTAGGTCTAGTATCTTACCTTAAATAGCTTCTGATATAGTAAAAGGAAGGTGACTATTTTGATTATCCTGGCTTCTATGCCTTGATGCCTAAGTCTATTTCTGATATTCCAATAAAAATAGTATTCATACTTTCATAATATCAGTGGGTATTAGTGATTGTTGTGCTATCAGGTGGTATCCATTCTGAAAAGTGCCCAATGATGATAAAAATGATCCAATATCTGCAAATCAGTGACAAGTCCTAAGAGTCTGCATATAGCTGCATTTAGAGATTGCATGATACATTTTTGAAAGAAACAAAAGCATAAGGACTTGAGCTCAAAAATAATTTCTATTTTTCTTCTAAATCCAAGTTAATTACATCCATTTACTATTACTGATATTCATGTCATTGCACATCCATAGCATACATTTTACATTCATACAATGAGATAGAATGAAAATACAAAAACAAAGCATTTATGCATTCACTTTACATCCTAAGTGCATCCATACATTTTAATTGCATATGAAACACTCAAAAATATACATATGCATATTTACATAGTATCATTTGAAACACATTTATATCAGTAATAAATCCAAATATGCATAAATGATGTCATCATCTACAAATCTAACTCATCATAAAACCAAGATACAATCACATGTGCACACAAATCTATCAAAGCAAAGAGAACTCATGGAACATGTCAGGATCAAAATCAGTTGCATCAGATATATGTATAAAAATATGGTATAGATCAACAAAATGGCACAAGTCTACACAAAGAGTATTAGAATATTAGAGTAACAAAATGAAAGAAAGAATCAGATATACATGTCATCATACAAAAGAATGATCTATGAAAAGAGATAGATATATAATATAAATAAAGTGACATAGTACAAAATCAGCTCTGGCTTCCCCCCTCTCCCTGATCTGGAGGAGGAGGAGGTGGTACAAATGGAGCTACTAGAGGAGGCATGACCCCCTCTAACTGTTGTGCTAATTGTGAAAATGACACATCTCTCTGCCCCTCTGGAATTTTAGTATGATAAAGAGCATAATAATAGGTGGTTCTCTAACCCTGGTGAACAATAGTATGAGCCTATATATCTCACTCTTCTCTGAGCCTCTCCAACTGTCTATCCCTGTCAACAAGTAATGCATTAGTTGTTGTAAGCCTAGCCTATAAAACTATGATCCGAGCCCTGAGCTGCTCTCGCTCCTGCTCACATTGAGATAGTGGATCTCCATCTCTACCAGAACCTCTTCTAGAATCCTACCCTGCGGGCCTATCCTGTGACATATCTGGCTGTCTCTATTGCTGATATCTCTGCTGTCTCTATTGCTCCCCTGTAAGTAACAGACCTAGATCCATCCTAGGAGAAAATAATCTGAAGCAAGTACATTGAACCTCTTCACTGCCACTAACCACATCTACAGTGCCACCCCTAGCTCTCTATGCTCCTCCTCTCCCCTTGGCAGGGTGATCATCTAGATCATAATCTATCAGATCCTCTATATGAGGAATGGCCTCCTCAAGAACTATGAATCATGGAAATGGATGCTGAAGCATCTCTGCAACATACCCATTTGAACAACCTGCATCTGCAACATCAGGCTATAGATCCCAATCAACTCTAACCATGTCTCTAATCTCCTAGTGGGTGGTCTCATATCTCATCTAGATGCCCCACAATGGTTCCTCATCATGAAATCTAGCATATACAGTCACATCTTGGGTCCTTCCCTATCGTCAGTCGAACTGTCTCAAAACTTGGGTATGCACAAAATGCTCTATGACGTATTTGGTCCTCCTGATCAGGTACCTGCTCTAAAATAAAAATGAAACATGTCTAGCATCAGAGGTCCACTCCTCATAGCCCAAGTACAACCTCCATACTACCTCTATCATATCATTAAAAATCCATTGCCAGTACTCTACCTTGCCCAGATGGGGTTGCTGGATAAGACCTACATTCATATATACATACGACTGCTTAGGTGCATGCTTCCTGTCTATAATGGGTCATGTCATGGGGATGTGCTCCCATGCCTTGATCTAAAGATCAAAATCCCCACAGTCATGCTCCAAGTATAATGGTAAACCATCTCGTGGAGCTCCTTATACATATGGGTCAGAATATAGCTACCCCATGCAAATCTCCGTCTAGCAATGACCATCTACTCAAGAATGTCTACCCATCCTACAAGGAATCCATGATGTCCTCTATTTGGCATCAGGATGTCACCAATCAAGCTGGCTAAATACACAGATAAATGATCATAGTGATCGCATATATAATCCCAGGAAATATATCTCTGATCAATAGTTTCATCCTAGAAGAAACGATGATCTGCACCTATGGCAATGATAGAAGTCACCTCAAATCATACCTCCCACCCCATCACTAGAACTTGAAGTATGTGTGATACGTCCTCAGGAGTGACTATCATCTCCCCAGTTAGGAGATGGAAGGTGTTGTGATCTAAGTGCCATCTCTTGGCAAGAGAAGTCAACAACCCCCAATTTACCCCTATGTAGAGTAACCCAATCTATGAACGTAGTCCTACTCAGACCACTAACTCCTCATCATCTGAAAAAATTCCAGCCAAGGCAAGCACACGCCTGAGATATGTACCTCAAAATGCAACTACCTCAAAATCGACCTATTTTTGGCAATACAAAGATCAATTAGTGTTCTATCTAAGACAAAAATGTAGAAACATAATCAGCTGAGTGGTTCAGGATCTGCAATAGACAAATAGTTCACAATGGCTAAGTTTCTAAATCCAAAAATGAGATGTGATCCTGGAAAAATAGGGTGCGATCTCTTTTCCTAGATACGATCCTGGAAACATGGGATGCGATGGAGAACACTGGGCGTGATCTCAGAAATCCTAGATGTGACCCCAAAAATAGGGTATGATCCTTAATGGATAGGGTATGACATAAATAGGATTTCATATCCTAAACTAAGCTAAAATAGGGTAACAGAATACGATCTAGGAAATATTGGATGCGATGCAGAAATTTGGAAAAACTGGATATGATCCAAGAAAAATTGGATATGACACAGGTTTAAAAGGGTGCGATCTGGAATCCCGGATGCGACCCAAAATCTAAAGGGCTATAAAAGTTGTAAAAATGCATGAAATTCAAAAATGAAAAATTCATGAGGTAGTTTTACGAGTACTTACCGGAGGTGGGTAGTTGGCCGGGCACTGATGATGACGACTGAGCTCAAAATGATGCTTCCTGACTGGGATCACCATCTTCTCTACAGAGCTCTCAAATTTACTATGGGTAAAAGTGAAAATGAATAGTAAAATGGTGATTTTTGAGACATATATTGGTATTTTGCGCTATTTAGAGGTTCCAAAACTCCTCCCAGGAAACTAAAACTCCATTTCTTTTCTCTTTTTGATCAATCAGGAACCAAATCAAAGGTGCCTATGACATTTTCTGCAATACCGTAAAATTTTTGTGACAGTTCCTAAAAAATGCAGCATTGGTCTATCTGTTCCAAAAATCTATCAACTTGCACATTTCATCAAAAATCTTGGTTCGACATCATTTTATCTATCTTACCACTCACATTTTTACATAATTAACTTGGTTCTTGTGTGTTTATTCTTAACACACCCCCGTTTCTTCGCTAATTCTATTCCATTCTTTCTTAACCTAACCGTTCCATGCAAGTGATACGTTCTTTCAACATAGGGATTTTATTTCTTTCCTTCGATTTCATTACCGAGGGGGCTTGATCACACTATCATCAATCAAATTTTTTCTTGAAAAAACATCAAAACTGACTTCGCTATCAAATAAATAGGGGCATGATAGTTTCCTTGACCAAGTCAGAACTGTTAGATAGAAATATTTGGTTCTCATAAGCTAGATATCTTGTGTTCCCTCATTTTAAAAGATTCTTACTAAGCTCCTAGCAGCTTCATACTGATTTTGGGATGACAACCAAGTTGTGAATCAATATTATCAATCTTTGGACGACAACCAAGTTCAGAATGGGTATGTTTAATATTTTTACATATTGACCTTTGTACGACAACCAATTTCAAATTCAATTCTATCAGTCTAGTTGAATCAAGTACCAAACTCATCTCATCAGGCATTTCGTTCGATCATGAGCGAAATTCTCAATCTTTTTGAAGTGAACATAAAAAAATTTCTTTGAATCAATATACTGCTTTCACATCAATTTAAAGAGGGTCAAAAGTAACCACCTAGATTTGGTCTACTCTGACTATAGACCCTATTTTCCCTAAGTGTGATCATACCCCCAATTATGTCCAGACAACTCTTCAATTGACTGACATAATTCATGCAAATTAGATTTAATCTCCTAAGTGATCTCATCACTAAATTCTATTAATCACCTTAGACAATCAAATCAAATCAAATTAATCAATTCAAATCAATACTTGGCTAAAGTAATTAATTTAAGATGAATTAAATAAATCCCTATTATATCTAATCACTCGCAAAAGCCTATCTTCTAGCCTAAATTAATCTAATTAATTGGCTATAGTCCTAATCAATTATCTAAAGTAATAAAAAGCTTAAATAATTAATATTCCTATTTTTGAATAAATATATTTAATATAATTCATTTCATTAATATTCCCCTAAACCCTAGCCTAACCTATCTCAACCACCTTAACCATGGGTTCAAACCCATCCCAACCTATTCCCCCCATGCTAAATCTAATCCTATTCTTAATCCTATCTAACCCACTTCCTAATGTTATCACATTCCTAATTTTGTGATTAGGAATCCCACCCACTTGAGAAAGTCAATTTTCTCAAGCTTGACTCCCTCTAAGTCCACCTTCTCAAACTTGCTTCTTACACCCTCACCATGCCTCTTGAATGCTCCCATTAATGCATTATTAATGTAGATTCCTCAAAGCCCATGCCTCTTCAATGCCTTTGGCATTTATTCCTCTTACATCTCATTAATGGTTTTTACACCTCCATTAATGAACCTTTTCCCATTAATGAACCTTTTCCCCCTCTCTCTCCTCATTTCTTATATAAATATAAGGATTTTTTGAGCTCAAATGGCCCATAATTTTAGAGTTAAAAGAATTGTTATGCTGTTTAGATCATTTTGTGAATTCATAGGGCATCTTATATTTAATATTATGTATTGTTATTATCTACATTTTTAGAACTAAATATGCATGCTTCTTTGTCATTTAGACTAGTTTGATTCAAATCTTCCATTCTTAGGTTGTATTTTTCATTGATTTGTGCATAATGTGAGGGCATGATTATGGCATTCTTCGAACTCCTCCTAGATAGGAAGCAATAGATCGATTTTAGTATTTAGCTTCAAACCCTTGCATTTTGTGCTTTTCTACTAATATAATGATCTATTAAAGTGTTGTGTTGCAGATAACAGGTCAATTATTTCACACACACACCTGGAAGTTACCCATGGTACCGGTACTCCAACAGGACTATGTAGGCATTATTATGTGTCTTTCATTATCTTTTGAATCCCCTGACAAGTTAATTTTAAGGTTATCACTTGATTACAAAATCACCCATAGGATCCCATGGAAAACACTTTGGGTCCCAAAACCTATGGTGAGCCACTCCCTAGGGTACCTAGTGCCCTACCCAAAACATGGAGAAAGAATTGCAATACTTCAAATGCTTTATTTTCAAAGGTTTAGGAAACTCTCATGTGTATTCGAACCACCAGGATGAGCCCTAACCTTAACCATAAACAACATAAGAATAGTAAAAGGATGTCACATACTCAAGACACCGTAAGTACAACATTAAGATCAAATTCAACCAATAGAATGAATATTCAGAGAGGTACAAAGATGCAGACAGAGAACAGGATCAAGGTTGAAAGATACAGACCAAACCCCAAGCCAAATAATTACCCAACACTGAAATCCATGACTCTAAAGTTTCCAGAATAGGTCCAAATAGAACATAAAAGTAATATAAACTAATAAATATTGATGGGGAAAAGCTTGTACTATAAACTAATGAACCTGCAGGGACCTATGAATCAAGGGAGAAGACAAAGTAATCATGTCTTAGAAAGGTGGCAAGATATTACATATTTAAGTGTTGATGAATCTGCTCTTGTAGGTTAGTGCAAGAGGGATATAGATTAAGAAAGGAGTAAAATTGAGTTTTAGATGTGTCCTAGTGGTTTGAATCATAAGGGACCCTTTATCTATGAGAGTTTAGAGACTATTTCTAGAAACATATGTATGACTATCATAAAAATATTATTTTGGTGCGGTGAGAATAACTATTTTTTGCACCGTTAGATCTTCCTAATTTTCATATATGTTGGCCAAAACCCAATTTCAAACATTCTCACCAGAGAGGTTTTTATAATAAGGTTTGGTTCAAAATTTATTTACAATAGAGTACGGGTATATGAAAATAAACCAAAACACTTTGTCTATTTCCAATTAACACATTTTTATTTATTTTTATTATCATCCTAATTACAAATCATTTCATAGAATAAACTTTGCAGATCATATGAAAATAATAAATATTTAAGAAAACACAGACATACATATTCACATACAATAAGATGATTTCCCTAGTTCTAGACCCTACCTAGAGTCCTATGGATTAACTTCACAATGACTGGAGCACCCCTCTACAAGTCCTCTAAACCTTGAGTGAGATGGTAGCCTCCTAGATGAAGTCTTCCCCAACAACCAATCCTCTCCTCCTTCCTCAGATAGCTTTCAATGCACTCACAGAAATATGGTAATTCACACCCACACAGAGACAAAATCTCAAAAATGACTTTTGGTTTTAATATTGCAAGAATCACTAAATTTTTCTCCAAAAACTCCCCATCCCCCCAATCTCCCAAAAAATCAATAAATTTATCCCCCAACTATATGGTTCCAGAGGAGTTTCTTTACGGGAAGAAAATTCTCCAACTTCCATAGTTGGTTGAAATATTTAACCAAAACTTCCCATAACCAATAATAAAGTTTTTAAATATTTTAATTAAAATACCCTTGAAAAAACCCTATAACAAACATAATAGAAAAAATCCTCTCAAGGAAAACACATAGCACAATTGGAATCAAACTGGCCTAACTTCTAGGAGGTCTCGAGTTAAACTCCCCCTAGATAGATAGTTTTACCAAAAAGAGCTATTTTTATTATCTCTTATTATTATTTTAATTTTATTTGATATACTTTATTTAAAACACTTTATCTAATCATTAAAATACCATTTACACAAGAAATTAGAAACACATGGATAATATTTTTTATGTATGTATGGGTATATGCGTGTGCACCCACATATACACATACCTATATAACATACGATTAATAACAATAAAAATATTAACTAAGTCTATAAATATTCACTTCATACCAAAATCAAACCAACATCATATATCACAAGACAACATTAAAACATAACCCATAAGAAAACATCATAAAACTGCATTCTTATTCCCTAACTACTGTAACCTCCTAACATAAATCTAAGTCCAAGGGTATCCTTGAGAGTAGCTTGGTAAGATCTCCACACAATAGTAGTTTGAGGATTTTGAAGGCACACTCAGACCTATATAGCTAGGTGGATTCGATGCCTGGTACCTTTATCATGCATCACCAATTGACATGGATATACATATACATAAATAGACAGTGGAAAACAAGGAGGGAGAGTGTGGCATCATGTGGATCTCTCGTAGGAGTAACTAGGAATACATCTCCTCATCCTACGCTCACATCAACCAGTGTATACATCAAAACATAATGGGGTTAGTAGGGTTAGATCCATACAAATATATAAATCAGATATAAACATTTCAAAATTAGTTCATCTCTAGTCATTCATCATTTTATTTTAAACTATTTAATATCTCAAAATAAACTCTATTAACCAATAAATATGAAATCAAATGTCCCATAATGAAACAACATAGTCCAAACATATATTCCAAAGTATCAAACTAATAATCGTGTCAATCCAAAATATGTAGATTGTAGGGTGGGCATTACATCCTCTCCCCCTAGGATTAGGATTACTCCTAGAAGCCTACAAACAGGTATGGATATGCAGATTTGAGTCTGCTAGAATCCTCTCAAGTGGTGGATATCTCATTACTAAGGTCCCATTGGACCCTTACCTACTCTATGTTGCAACCCCTAAGGGTCAAAGTCCTCTTTTGGAGTATACGCATTGGTTCCAAAGCCAGTTGCCCATCCTCTACTTGCAAAGTGTTCCAATCCAAAACATGAGTCAAATCAGGAATATACTCTCTAAGAATGGATACATGAAACACATCATGCACATGTGCGAGGGTGGGTGGTAGCGCGAGTCGGTAATTAAATGCTCCTATCCTCTCAAGGATCTCAAATGGACCTACAAATCTCAGTGCCAACTTAGAACCTTTTCCATAATGGATAGGGATCTTACGTGGGAAAACTCTCGAAAACACCTTATCTCCAACAGAGAACTTTCTATCGATCCTGTGAGCATCAACATACTTCTTCTACCTATCTTGAGTTGTCACAAGATGCTCTATGATCCTCTGAACCTTCTACTCTATATCTTGTAACATCTTAGGGCCAAGTAGTACTCTATCCTCTAAGCAATCCCAACTTAGAGGGGTATGACAAGGACAACCATAAAGATCTTGAAATGGTGACATTCCTATCAAATTATAATATCCATTGTTGTATACAAACTCCACTAGGTACAGATAATATTCCCAGTGGGTTTGTATGTCCATCACATACATCCTAAGCATGTCCTCAAGCACTTGGTTAACTCACTCTGTCTGACCATCAATCTCTGGATGATATTCCAAACTGAAATTCAGCTGAGTCCCTAAGGCATGTTGCAAAGAGGTCAAAATTTTTGAAGTGAACATTGGATCCCTATCAAAGATAACCTTTCTAGGAACACCATGCAACTTGAATATATCCTTTAGGAAGACTCTGACTACTGAGGTGGCAGTATAGGATGACTGTAAGGAGAAAAATGTGCTACCTTGGTTAACTTATCCACTGTGACCATGATAGAATCATGTCTCTGATAAGTGACTGGGATTCCCACAATAAAATCCATAGATATCATATCCTGTTTCTATTTGAGAATCAAATGTGGTTGAAGGAGGCATGTCGGGTGATGATTTTTGGCCTTGAACCTTTGACATTCCAAAAACCTAGCCAAAAAATATGCTATATCTCTCTTCATACCTAACCAAAAGTATAATTTCCAAAGATACAAATAAATCTTCTTAATCCCTAGATGAGATGAATAGGGAGCACGATGTGCTTCCACCATGATAAATTTTTGATGATTGCCTGAAAGTGATACATAGATTTGGCCTTGCTGTCTCAACAATCCATATGACTCTAAGGAATAACCTGAGAACCTTCCTTCTAAGGCCCTTCCTAACTCAATTTTAGAAATAACTTCTTGATACAAAGTATTTGAAGGAAGTGACTGCAAGATCTAACTTCTCAAATCAGTCGAAAGAGAAAGCATGGATAACTCATGTCTCCTTCTTCTCAAAGCATCCACTACCACATTCTCTTTACCTTGGATATATCTGACCTCAAAATAATATTCACAAAGGAAATCCATCCATCGACACTTCTTGGCATTGAGATTAGGTTGAGTAAATATATATTGAAGGCTTCAATGATCGGTGTGTAGCTCAAACCCATGCCCCAATGAGAAATGTCTCCAATGATTCAAGGCATGAACTATTGTTGCTAACTCCAAATCATGCGTGAGATAGTTAAGCTCATGGTACTTAAGATTTCTATACTTATAAGAAATAAATATTCCTTCTTGCATCAATACTGCCGCTATGCCTTCCATGGAGGCATCTATGCAAACTATAAAATTTTCAACAGGGTCAAGTACCGCAAAAATTGTGGCACTGGTCAGTTTATCCTTAAGGATCTAAAAAGCTTTGGAAAATTTCTTAGTCCAAACAAACTTCTTCCCTTTTCTTTGCAAGGAAGTGATGGGGTGAGCTATTCTAGATAATTCTTGGACAAAGCATCTGTAGTATCTGGCTAAACCCATGAAACTACAAACCTCTGAGACATTGGTGAGGGTTGGCCACTCAAATATAGATTGTATCTTGGCGGGGTCAACTTCTATACCTTTTCCTGAGATAACATGAACAAGATACTTAACTTCAGCCTGAAAGAATTCACACTTATCCAAGTTGCTAACAACTAATTCTCATGAAGACATTGTAAGACTCGATAGAGATGTTGTTCATGTTCTTATACTGACTTAGAATATACCAAAATATCATCTAGGAAAATTATGACAAATTTGTCCAAGAAGGTCCTGAATACCCCATTCATAAGACTTGTGAATATTGAAGGTGGATTAGTGAGGCTGAAAGGTACCATAGTAAATTAATAATGCCCATACGGAGTATGAAAATATATTTAGTGAATGTCAGCCTCATGAATCCTTAACTGGTGATAGCCTGACATTAGATCAATCTTGGAAAATACCTTGGCTCCTTTCATATGATCAAATAGATAATCAATTCTTGGCAAAGGGTACCTATTCTTGATGGTTGCTTTGTTGAGTTGGCGATAGTCAATGCACAACCTAAGTGAGCCATCCTTCTTCTTAACAAAGATAAATGGAGCTCCTTGAGGTGACACACTTGTTCTGATGAAACTTTTTTCCAAGAGTTCTTCTAGTTGAAATTTTAACTCACTCAACTCTTGAGTGGTCATGTGATAAGGAGCTTTGGAGATAGGTTCAACTCATGGAACCAAATCTATGCAGAAATCAATGTCTCTTTTGGAGGCACTCTAGGTATCTTAGTTGGATAGACATCCACAAACTCTTGAATTAAAGGATGCTCAAGTATAATTTATGTATCTTCCTTGTCATCCAAGTCATCAACTAAGACTGCAAAAAGTTGACATCCCTTTCTCATGCATTTCTTAAGTTGCATAGCTGATATCATCTCAAGTGATATAGGTCATTGGATTCCCATAATAGTGTTGAGCTTCCCCAAATCATCCAAACAAAGAGTGAGCTTCTTTATGCAATCTATCCTAGTTTCATGAGTTGCTAACCAATCCATTCCTAGGATAACTCCATATGATCCAATAGGAATAACTCAAAGATCAACATTTGTAAAGAAAATTCCTAATCCCAAGTTGCAACTTTGAACACACAATTATGTGGTTGTTTTAGCCCCTAAGACTAGCTCTACCTTCCACTCAACTCCTTTCCCTAATACCGCTAACCCACACTTTTCTATCAAAGAAGGAGATATGAAGGAGTCAGTTTCTTCTGAGTAAAAGAGTATAGAAATGGTTTTACCCTTTAACAAACCTAAAGTCTCTATGACAATGTTCTAGTGATTGGCTTGTCTATGCTCTACTGCGGCGAACACCCTGTGAGACCGACCAACATCCCCCATAGTTGGTTCTAAAACTGCCTAGTTCTGATTAGTGAGATTCATGCACTAAGGGAAACAAACCATAATATGTCCTTGTTGTCCACAAGAATAACACCCATTGTTTCTTCCAAATTTATTTGCAGGAGGAGCACTAGATTGTTGATAACCTCCACTATTCAAATTCTAAGAATTTTGGGATTGTGGATGAGGAAACCTTTGTTTTGCCCAAAAACTATTATGGTTTTGAGGTTGTTGAAACTTTCTATTACCTTGGTTTTTATTCTGAAATTTCTTCTTATGGAAGTTCTTTCCTCCTTTGAAAGATGACTGTTGGTTCTTGGAATTGGAATTTCCTTGATCAAAATTTCTTTTAGAACCTGACCCAACATTGAAGGTTTGACCACTACAATAGCCATCTTTTCCTTTAACCTTTCTTTCTACTAGGCATGACTTAGTGATGGCATCCTGGAGATTCTTGGGTTCTAAGACTGCCACATACCCTGATATTCGATCATTCAAATCTCTGATGAAGTGTTGGAAAAGAATGGGTCTATCATATCTATATCCTGAGAAAGGCTTAAGTTCATACAATGTTGTTTAATATTCTTCCACCATCATGTTGGCTTGCTTAAGGTGGTGAAATTCTTCTACCCTTCCCTTACTCCATTGATCAGACATGAATCGATCCTTATAACTTTCTAGGAATAATTAATAAGAAATATTTTTAATGGTGACTTGGAGTTTGTCTTCTTCCATACGCCACCAGGTAGATGCAAATTTTATTAGATTAGTAATAGTGCATCTATCCTTGACATTACTACTAAAAGGGTGCATAGGGAAACACCTCTCAAGGTCAAACAACCAAGTTTATGCTGCAGATCTCCCTTCATTTCCATAAAAAAGGGGTACCTTGACCTTGATTAAGTCTCTCATTTTAGTGGTATCCCTGTCCTCAGATTCTTGCATATCTTTCCTTCTCCTAGGGCTTCTATCCCTTTCCTGGTCTTGGTGATGAGCTTGATTTCCTTCTTCAAAATTGACTCTATTTTCAAGGTTGTCGAGTCTATGCAAGAGTTATTGCATTAGTTGCCTAAGTTTGACTCCTTCCAAGTCATTACTTTGACTCTCATTTCTATGATTTTCTTGATTACATTCTCCCTCATATTCCCCATGGGAACTCTCTGGGTGAGATCTTGAGGAAGACTCTTGAACTCTATCCTTAGCTCTTCCGCGGGTAACAGAGGCATCCTGGAAGAGTGGTGCAACATAAGTTTTAGGTTCTAGCTTAAAAGGAGTATTCAATGTGCTGAAATTTTTTTAGTTTCAAATGTAAATAGACCATGAGCTCCCAGTGTAGAAACCATGGCTTTGATACCAAATGTAATGTCCCACTAGGGAACCCATAAGGAGTGAGGTCTTTTGACCTAAAATTTCAACTAACAATTTTTTTTTCTAACATTACATGATTTATTACATTCACAAGTACACTCCTTAAGGTTCCCTTAATAAAATCATTTACCAACATATTTGTGTTACTATTCAAATTGAATTCCATTTCTTTACTTTTACTTATACATTTCCAAATTTAAGAGAGAGGGTAAGAAAGTGACATTTCAATTACAACTACATCCCTTACTTCCTAAATCATTTTCATTTCTCTTTCCTACACATTGGATAACTACCCTTTTACAACTTACATATAAATTTTTACGCAAGAAGCATTTCTTTTCTTTTCAAGATAGGAGAGATAGAAAAGATAGTTCAACATTACACTTTTCATTTCAACTTTAAACTTTCAAATAATATCCCTTGAAATAAACCCTTAGAACTATCCCACCCTCATTACATTGCTTTGATTTTTCCAATACAATTTCTGGTAATGAATCCAATTACAATAATAATTACATGAATGGCCTGAAGGCTTTAAAAACATATCTTTACATCCTCCTTTTGAATAATACATGATACAAAATAGAAAGATCTTTATCATTGCATGAAAACTGAAGCATCCACATCATGAACCATGAAGAACACCTCAAAAAAGGTTTTCCACCCAACCATGTGAAACTAGTAAAGTTCCACCCCCTGTGCTAGGAGATAGCACCAAGATACTCACAAGGCCCTAAGAAGTCTAAGGCTTCACAAAACAATAACTTAAAAAAATACAAGACATAACCAAATATCACTTAACTATACACAAGGGTTAAGTTTCTAGCATACCTCCAAGTGAGTGTCATCACATATCATGTTTATTGGGATCCTTCCTGGAAACCATGTAACCCTGGTCCCCCCTTTATGAATAGGGAAAAATCCTAGTAGTTACTCATGGTCCCAGTACTCTAACAAGACTATGTGGGCATTATTATGTGTCTTTCATTATATTTTGAATCCCCTCTCCCAAGTTAATTTTAAGAAGATCACTTAATTACAAACTCACCCATAGGATCCCCTAGAAACCACTTTGGGTCCCCAAACCTATGGTGAGCCACTCACCTTGGGTACCTAATCCCCTACCAAAAACATGAAAAATGAATTGCAATACTTCAAATGCTTTATTTTAGAGGTTTAGGAAACACTCCTGTGTATTCAGACCACTTGAATGAGCCCTAACCTTAACCATAAACAACAAAATAATAGTACAAGGATGTCACATACTCAAGACACCTTAAGTACAACATTAAGATAAACTTCAAGCAATAAAATGAACATTCAAAAAAGGTACAAAGATGTAGATAGAGAACAAGATCAAGGTTGGAAGATACAGACCAAAACCTAAGCCAAACAATTACCCAACACTGAAATCCATGACTCTAAAGTTTCCATAATAGGTCCAAATAAAACATTAAAGTAATATAAAATAATAAATATTGATGGGGAAAATATTATACTATAAACTAATGAACCTGTAGGGACCTATGAATCAAGGGAGAAGACAAAGTAATCTTTTCTTAGAAAGGTGGCAAGATATTACATATTTAAGTGTTGATGAATTTGCTCTTGTAGGTTGGTTGCAAGAGGGATATAGATCAAGAGAGGAGTAAAATTGATTTTTAGATGTGTCCTAGTGGTTTGAATCATAAGGGACCCTTTATCTGTGATAGTTTAGAGACTATTTCTAGAAACATATGTATGTCTATCATAAAAATATAGTTTAGTGTGGTAAGCATAACTTTTTTTGCACCTTTAGATCTTCCTAATTTTCATACATGTTGGCTAAAACCTAATTGAGCATATTCTCACAAGATATATTTGCATAATAAGGTTAGGTTCAAAACTTATTTACAATAGAGTATGTGTATAGGAAAATAAACCATAAAACTTTGTCTGTTTCTAATTAACACATTTTTATTATCATAATAATTACAAATCATTTCACAACAAAAAATTTGTAGATCATATGAAAAATATAAATATTTAAGAACACAACCACATATACATATTCACATATAATAAGATGATTTCCTTGGTTCCAGACCTTACCTAGAGTCCTGCGGAGAAACTTCACAATGACTGGAGCACCCCTATGAAAGTTCTCCAAACTTTGAGTGAGATAGTAGCCTCCTAGATGAAGTCTCCTCCAAAAACCAATCTTCTCCTCCTTCCTCAGACAACTCTCAATGCACTCACATAAAGATGGTAATTCACACCCACGCAGAGAAAAATTCTCAAAAATGACTTCTGGATTCAATATTGCAAGAATCACCAAATTTTCATCCAAAAACTCCCCATCCCCCCAATCTCCAAAAACACCAATAAATTTATCCCCCAACTATATGGTTGGAGGAGTTTCTTTACGGGAAGCAACTTCTCCAACTTCCATAGTTGGTTGAAATATTTAACCAAAACTACCCATAACCAATAATAAAGTTTTTAATTATTTTAATTAAAATACCCTTCAAAAAACCCTATAACAAACATAATAGACAAAATTCTCTCAAGGAAAACACATAGCACAATTGGAATCAAACAAGTCTAACTTCTAGGATGTCTCAAGTTTAGGTCCCCCTAGATAGCTAGTTTTACCAAAAAGAGCTATTTTTATTATCTCTTATTATTATTTCACTTTTATTTAATATACTTTATTTAATACACTTTATCTAATAATTAAAATACCATTTACACAAGCAATTAGAAACACATGGATAATATTATTTATATATGTACGGGTATATGTGTGTGCACCCACATATACACATACCTATATAACACACACTTAATAATAATACAAATAATAACTAAGTCTATATATATACACTTCATACCAAAATAAAACCAACATCATAAATTATAAGACAACATCAAAACATAACCCATAAGACAAGATCATAAAATTGCATTCACATTCCCCAACTAGGGTAACCTTCTAACAACAATCTAAGTCCAAGGGCAGCCTTGAGAGTAGCTTGGTAAGATCTCCACACAACAACAGTTCAAGGATTTTGAAGGGAATCAAGGAGGGAGAGTGGGACATCGGGTGGATCTCTCTTATGAGTAACTGTTGTCACTGAGGTTTGCACCCTTGCTGAAAGCTTCTCTAACAACAACCTAGTGAAACATGGAATCAACCTCCAAGCTGTGGGACTTGAACTACGAGGTTGAATCTCCGGAGAAGGCCGGCTT